>JAVQJW010149335.1:0-13775 GCA_036025195.1 Hypseleotris klunzingeri
ATATGTAACTGCCCAGAAAGTTAGAAGTAGATCTGGCAAAAACTGTTTGAGTTATAGCATTTAAAAGTTTAAGCTTAATTAATTAATAACTTAATTAATATTCATCGCAGATGTACCCACTTTTAATCACCTCTTCCTTAAACCAGTCCTGACCTTCCCTGAAAGCTTCATCCAAATCCGTGCAGTAGTTATTGCGTTATCTTGATCACAGACACGCACACACGCACACACGCACACACACACACACACACACACACACACGCCAACGGAGGCGATCACATAACCTCCTGGCGTCGGTAACAAAGTGGCAGAATGCTATATGCTTTACCTGTTCCTGGAAATTGGGATAGGAGGTTCGTCCCCTGCAATCCACTCCACAAGGATAATTGGCCAAGCCCAAATCCAATACAGACCCCTAAAGTGCATGTAATCCACTCAACCAAACTGTCAGCCACAAAGAAGCATCCCCTTTGCACCCGAGGGCTCAGCAGGCCTATCTGAGGAACATTTCAATAGCTTGTACCTGGACTGCTGCTGGGGCCATTATCCACTAATCCACACCCAAGTGGAACGTTTAAGCACTTCTAAAAGGATTGAGAGAAAAGCAAAGCTTTCACTGGAACAGTGCAATTAAGAGCAGATAAATTATTACACAATCTTCTCCTCAGTGAGAATATGGAAGAACGGAGGGCTAACAGGTGAGAATTACATTGATAACTAGAAAGCACTCGGAGAGCGCAGACTGACGCCAGGACGGTTAATTTCCTCTATACACATGTAAATGGTTTTGAAGAATTTCTTTATGTTTAACTTAGATTCTATCAAATAGTAGCTATGTTTAGTTTTGTCGGTGTAAATTATTAGTAAAGTACAAGAATTGTTGCAGGAAATACAGGAAAGGGTTAATTGGAAGTTTTAATTGCATTAAACATTCACAGCTGACAATGTGTATTAACCACATACAGACAATATGTGGTGGAGGTCTCATTTGCAGCAGTAGTGTAGGCAGTGGTTCAGTCTTAACAAGTGACTTTTCCTTGTGTCACTCCTGACCTTCCCTGAAAGTTTCATTCAAATCTGTGCAGTAGTTTTTGCATAATCTTGTTAACAGACACACACACACATGCACGCCAACAATCCCGATCACATTAACTACTGGTGTTGGTAATAAACAATTCACAACACTAAATCAGGCCTGTGATTACACATGAGAAACTACGAGACTAGAACTAGAAATCACTCGGAGAGTGCATACCGACGCCAGCTATTTAACTTTATGCAATGTTTTGGCACCAACCGCTACTTTAATTGGTGATTGTGTGGTTTCTAAGGGTTTTTATATTGTTAACGAGCAATTAAGAGGCCCCGCCCACAAACCATGACAAATAGGGGATGGGTCTATTTGACGTGTTGGATTTGTCTGTTTGTAATGGATACTTTTGGCAAGTTTTGTAAATGTCCCTAAAATAACATTTTTCATTCAGTGGCGCTATTGAGGTAACTGGCATCATATATAATTTGCATATGTCCATTAAATATACACTAGCCCGCATCACTGTGCCAAAATTCATGAGATTTGGTTTATGTTTATCAGGATTAATGGCTCAATTAAAGTGCTCCAAATAATTATTAGTTAATTAATTAATTATCATTTATAGTGTAAGTACCAAAGTCAACATATTTCAGTGTCTTCATGATACGTAACTGTCCAGAAAAATCAAAAATCAAAATTAATCACTTCTTCCTTGTGCTCGTACTGACCTTCGCTGAAAGTTTCATCCAAATCCGTGTAGTTTTTGTGAAATCTTGCTAACAGACCCACACACGCACACAAACGGACCCGATCACATTACCTCCTGGTGTCGGTAATAAAAACTGAATAAAAACGTATTGTTATTTCATCATTTTATCATAAAGGAATTGGCAGTCATTTAGTAATGTATGACATGTAACAGCCACAAGTGTGGCCTTTAAAATTCTTATTGTTTGGCACATGCACATTATAGATGTCTGAAAATGAAGAGTGGCTTCCATTTTGAGCTGTGCAATGACAGACCATAGCCCTCACCTGCTCTGCCTTGCTGTGGTCCCCAGAAGCTATAATATCTTTCCTTGGCGGTTCACTTGACATTTACTTGCCCCGCTTCCCCTGTAGCATTCCCCTTTCTAACTGGCAGTGCTGCGACTCTCCAGGGCGCACCGACCGGGTGAACAGATAACAAACCTGTCAAGGCGGCTTTAGCGGGGGAATAAATCCGGGGCCGTGGCGAAGGTAGATGATGCGTTCCAGAGGGTTAGCTGGAGAGGGGGAGCTGACATGAGACGCCCTGTGAGGCCTAAACAACCGAGAGTCCGCTGCCAGAATCCAGCAGCCCAAAGACACCACTACCTGATAACATCTCAGTGCAGACATTTTAAATGGCTGACCCCCTTTTACCCTCCATTTCACCTATTCTTTACAAGGCCCCCCTCCTCAGCCATCAAAGCTCCTGTCAGGGGCTCTTTCTGGAGGCTGGCAGGCAGGTCAGGGGTGGTAGGTGTGCCCTTTGAGGCCCGGGCGACTGGGGACGAGTGGGGACGGAGGCCTGTCTTTAAGGTGCTGATAACATTCACGGTGACTTTTTCCCCAGAGATGCACAAATGTCAACACTCATCTGCTATGGGCTTATGATTCTACAGAGAAAGGACAAGGAACACAGAGCCTGAGTATTACTATTGTCAGGTGAATGACATATTAACATGTGAAACCCACGCCTGGCTAGCTTCTTATCTCAATTAAGCTGTCCCCTTTTGACCTCCAGATCTAATTATGCAGCGTCAATCCCACACAAAAACTGGTTAACTAAAAAGATTGATTCTAATTGATCCTTTAACAATCCCATAAACAAGCAGCGTTAAGTAAGTACATATCATTTCAGAGGATTATTCTATATTTACTGTATTAGCACCTAAATGGGGAAAACTATTTATTGCTATACTCTGGAGGTTTCCCAAAATAAGATTAATAAGAAGAAAATTGCTGAAATGTTTAAAACTTGCTTGACCAAATGTTGAATTTAACTAGTCCCGGCCCCTGCCCTTGACAGCAACATCCAAGAAAAGGTTATGTGAACTGTAACACCACTCAAAAACATAACTACATTGGCCAAGGCTCTATTCAAACTATATTTTGATTTTGCTGTAGAGGCCGTGGAATGGGTTAAAGTTAAATAATAGTTAGGACAGAGAAGATGACAGATTGGGATATATTTTACATTACATAATAAAGAAGAAATGTAAGTATTATTAAAATGTACAGCTTTAAGTGACTTCTAGAAACAATTGATCTATTGGGATTTAAAGAGAAAGTGCCCAATGCTTCTGTGTTCTGTGTGTGTGATAATGCAATTAATGCAATTAGAGTTGCCACACTGGCTTGAAATGATAGCAAGACAACCGTGATTCAAATAATACTCTTTTCAACCAAGGACTAAATGCACACAATATCAAAACCTAAAGCTTGGCCACCTGATAAATTGGCCGTGTGTTTGCAGCAACAGATTTCTTTTTTACCTACTTTAAAAAAAATACACCTGTCTCATCAGTTCAATTGAACACTTGACGGAAAAAAACAGATTAAATAAGATTCATTTTGAAAATAGTGAAAGTGTCCTTTATTTAGGACAAAACAGATGGACCGTTTTAGGCAAACCAAGTGAGGCTTGACCAGAAGAAATTGGAGGGCTGAAAATGTCCCACGATGGTGCTAAAAAACGCACATCAATTACCTGAAGCATTGAGGCCTGTCAACTCCATCTACATCTAAGAAAAGTCAAGGAAAGGATCCAACTGTCAGCCTGCTATAACCAGACATTTGTAAGAAGGTCATTTTAAAAGATAAAGGTGGTGAACTATACTAAATCCAACTAGTGCTGTTAGCTGGCACCGATTCGCGGTAAACAATCTTGCGAGGCTTAGCATGCAGTCTGTGTTAGACTAAGCCTTGTTTATTATCAAGCCCAATCTCAGTCTCATCAAATGCTCCGAGACAGGCACGGATGAATAAATGCATATTGTTTAGCTTAGCGTTAGCCAGAGATGGAGTCACAAATGAAAAAAGTGAATCTAAAGCAGATGGTAAAATCCAATAAGAACATTTGAAAAGACATAGCGGCAGAACTGGAGAATGTGGAATAGACGAAGGAATCAAAATGAAGAGAAAAGCCAAGATCGCTGGCGGCTGGTGTTTTTCAAAAGGCTGTGCAGCTAACAGGGAGAGGAAACACAAAGGCCTGCGTTCTCATTTTCTGTCTGAGAGCCCCACAAGGACCACTGAAACTTGCTTGATTTCCCCAGTCCAATTATATCTCCGCGCTCAATCCTTCCAGAATAGCAACATCACACCGAGGGGACGCTGTCTGCCTAAGCGCGCCGTGCCTAATGGAGTCCCAGAAGTTGACTCCATTTCATTGCTCCTAACTAATGGGCTGTGATATTTTCCCAAACTGACTGCAGCGCTGCCCCTGGAAGCTAATCTAGTCAGTGCCGGACAGACCGAACCCAACACTGTACCCGCCCACCACTGCCTGCCTTTCAACAACCCCCTCCCCATCTCCTCTGCACTGCTGTCTGCGTGTAGGCTGCCAACGCCCTGTCCTCCCTCCCAATGCTCATTAGTGCCTTCTAGCCAGGCGCTGATTGTCAGAGGGCCCCTGTGATGCTGGCTCTCCCTATGTGGCTGGCCTGCTGTGTGAATGGAAGAGGACTTTAATCTAACTGGGAGAGAAGTGCCAGGGACAGGTGGGAGGAGAGCTCTGAGGCCAGCGCATGTACAATCTCCGGGCCACAGCTGAGGACAGACACTCTTTCACAGCCACCTATTGCTCTCCAATGTATACTTGTGCCCTGGAACACAAGCATGAGAAGAAATAGCCAAACATAAATCCAGTGGAATGGCTCCCTTTCCAGCCGTATTGTGGCCACAGAATGGTCCTCCAGATGGCTAAGGGACATGGCAATGGTGCAATACAATCACTGGCATGGCAGAGCTATCAGGGATAAATATGAAGACCTTTATATCTTTATATAGAAAGACAAGCTATGGCTTTTTTTTTCTTGGAGCCACAAGGAGACCATTTTGATTTCAAAACAACACAAACCTTCGCTATTTCTCATGCTCCCACTCTGGTTCATAAGACTCCAGAAGGCCCATTTTGACTATAATATCCATCTATCAATCAAATGGAGCACATTTTATAAGTTTTAATCAGCTTGCCCGGGAAGTTTTTATTGAATGTATACTGTGTGAAAAATAAACTAAACAAAAAAACTAAACTCTTTATCTATCCATCCAATCATTGTGTGTTTTAGTCCAATTAGCATTTAGTTTTTGTACATGCTATCAACAATTGTAAATAGTGTATAGCGTATATTGGAATAAATTGCTCTATTCACAATTAATCACATTACCCATAAAATTACATTAGAGTAAGGTTAAATTACATTGGAGTAAGGGAGTTTTTTTTTCGTGACAACAAACAATGTAAAATGTAAAACATCTAATTTATAGCTTACACAAAATATGGAATGTAAGAAAAAAAAACTAAATATGTCTGTATATGAAGGATAGTTAGTGTGCCCAGGTTAATAACTTCACTAATTGTGTGCCTACAAATGTCAAACATCTGTTTATTCACTAATTGACCGCAAAATTAACTGTGGACTCCATTAGACGTGCAGGGCTGTTCCTACTGTAAAGTGCCTTTCACACGAGACACATAAAAAGCAATTATCCTGTTCTCTCTGTGCTGCCTTTTAGCTAGTGTAATCAGCAGCAAGGATAAGAGGTAAAAGTGTAATTATAAACATTATTCACATTCCAAAGTGCACACTCCAACACAAAGAGCACCAGCACCTAAATGCACTACAGCAGCTTCTCCTCATGCAGAGTGCAGGTCAGGTTCCAGGCAGCACAGGGAGCTAATGTTAGAGAGGTGCTCCAAACACATGCTCTGGCTCTCTCTGGTACACAGGGGAGTTAAGTGCCACGCTCCCCACTGCTTATTATCGCACCTTGGCCAGCCTGCTAGCTCCTTCTGCCCTCCATGCATTGATCTCATTTGGCCAGGAGATAAGGCAGTAATTGGATGAGGCCTTGGAATCAGATGGACCTGCTTGGCTTGGCTAATTCTACTCTTCCTGGGCCGACTGGGCCCCCGGCCAAAGGGGCAGACCAAGGTTAATCCGATCCAATCCCCGTACGATGTGGCCCTGCGGTGCTCTCTTGACTTCTAACTGCTACCCAAACACGGCTGATATAACTCTCGATGCAGATAGTATTTTAATATGTATACTAAATGCATCAACATGAAGTATTGCATTTTGAATACAATATGGTGGTGTACACACCTGCTTTCTATAGTGAGCACTTATAAAAGAAGTCAGTAATGCTGTTAGCCACAAAATATATAGAAAAAAATAATTATTTTAGTTCATAAATGTCATGAATGAATGACTGAATGAATGAATGGCATTTAATGAAAAATGAATATGTGTCTCATTTTGAAGAGCTGTCTTTGTTTGCCCATGGTAGTTTGTTTTGGCTGGCATGTTCCATTTAGGTTCACTGTATAATACAAAATTTAACATAATTCGGCTCATTCAATTTAGTATGGCCTTCCCTTGAACAATGTGGCATAGACAAGACAGAAAAGTAATGCATGCATAAAACATGTTTGTTATCTCCATCATTTCACTCAGTGTGGTTCTATTTCAGATGGCCAGCAGACCCATTCATCTGTAATGCTATTTGTATTTTGCACATTATATAGTCAGAGATGGGATTTGTGTATTGAAAGGCTCATCAGGATGAATGCAGCGGGGGATACGCGCCTCTTGGGAAATACTAATCTTCTTATTGCGTACATTTATTCAATTTCAGTGTCAATATCAAGCTGCATGTGAACGGGCTGTGTGACACGTGCTTTGTGTCTCTGCTGATAGCACTGACAGAGGTAGACTTGGGTAATCACCTGGGAGTACATCAGTACTGACAGCTCTGATCAAAGCTCTGCTTTGCACATTAATCTGCTATTGTAATGCACAACATAAATAACCCATAACAGTCAGTCTATAAATATAAAAACATTGACTGTTTTTTTAGAAACAGCCAGCAGATGAAATAAATGATTTCAGTGTAATTTTGTGGCAGTATTGGTGAAGTTATGGTAAGCGGTGCCATGATCTGGACTCCAGTAAATCTGCTAGCACAATGGAAAATGCTCTGTCAATTACAACAAAATGCCTTATATGGATAAAAGTAGTAATTTATTCTTTTACTGTCTGACCTTGTGGCTGTTCATTATGTTACAATGATACAATGATGATAGGATTTCTCATTCCTAAATTCAATATGAGCAGAACATTAACCATACATTATGCAGAATCAGGAAAATCTCCAACAATTTCCAGAACAGAGACTAAAGGTGCACTGCATCAGAATCAAAAATGCATGTGAAAAGAAAACTGATTTGACTGAAGCGAGACCAAACCAACTGGTAAAAATAATATACACTAAACACATATTGAATACATCCCCTTCATAGTTTTTTACTGGTATTATTGAGGTTATGGTGGCACAAATAAAACTGCATGCTTAGCTTTAGGGTCTCCTGATTGTACATACAAAAACTGACATTTCCATCACCTTCACAGCACAGTCCCATAATATAGGCTCTGTTCTGAAGAGTGGCATCAGGTGGCTGCTCAGTTTTAAAATGACCACCCCTAATATTCCACTGGAAATGGGACACTAACTGAGACAAGTGTTGAAAAAGCATGGACATGAATTGTGTTGGGAACACAACAGCAGAGTGGCCATTCGTCGGATCCTGGGGTCTGCCATCTAGATTGCAGATGGATAAGTGCACGTTAAAACAATATCCCACCGACCACAAAAAATCATTTCTCATAGCTGTCTCTATTTACCGAAAGGCTGCTCATCTCCCACCGGGGCACGAACAAATGAAAATGTTATTTCTCTACTCATGAACTCCTACCTACTCGATTGTTGCACTGCTGGCAATTTCATTTCTTTTCCAAATTTGTCTTAAGCCCACGACTTGAGGGAAATAATGTCTCTGGAATAATCTTCTTCACCTATAATTCCAGAGGCACAGTCTGGGAGTATGTCTGTCTGTCGGTCCATATGACGACAATAACCATTTATTTATTTATCGTCGGGCCTGTTGCCTTGTGGTTTAAAGGAAATTGCAGTGGCTTTTTTTGAAATAGAAGTAATGTGACACCCAGAGCCTCACAGTAATTCTGTCAGATGGATAAGACCAAACAAGTCTGTATGTATCACTATAGTCCCATCACCAGCACTGGCATACATTTGGCTTCAGTAATTGTATTTTCTTCCATCCATATCTTGAGTGCTAGACATACTATCTTTTAGTTCAGGAGTAAATACCAAATTAAACACTGACCAATAAAGACCTTGTATTACCTAATGTAAAGAATCAGCTAAAACCATCTGTATCCAAAAGGTGATTTAGATCCCACCAAAAAATAAAAAATAACCATTTGTTCAATTACTAATTCCTTGGGATTGGAGTTGGTACCGTTGTGGGAGCTATGAAAGTATATATGGGACATACAGATATCAGAATTTATTTTATTTGAAATGGTGCATGAAAAAAATCATATAATTTCTAAATTGGACAGTTACTGATATTTATGGCAGCATCCAGTCTCACACTCAGAGCGAATGATATCACTCTGGGTTATGGTATTTGATGTTGGAGAGACAGTGTTGGGATGTGTGTAGCTGTAATGAGCTTCAGCAGAGGATGACAATGATGTGTTGGCTCCATAGATGTAAGAGATATGCTGCAGAGACTGTCCAATAATCATGTTCATAAGCTGGAGATAGTTCTGGACCCCCAGTGTGTGTGACTGTGTTTTCTGTGGCTCTCATCTTGGGCCCGAGTACAACCCCCACCAGGCCATTGTGAGTGAAGCATGCTCTGAAGCTAAGCACCTTGGGGGGCCAAAGGTGTGTTAGTGTTGTGGGGTGCACTAGTGTTTACGTGTGCGTCGGCCGGTGTGTGTTCATAAAAGGGAATTCAGTCGATGAAGACCTCCCCGTCACAAAAGAAAGCACCACTTCCCTTCTCTTCTCCTCCGTGCAGCCACTTCCCACATTGCTCTCATCGCTATGGCAACCGGCGCTCTCTCCTTGGGCTCTGCATGCATCCAATCAGAGCAAGACCTTTGTAGAGATTCCTCCGGGCTCCACTTATTCAACTTACCCCATCGGAACAGCGTGCACACTGAAAAGGCTGGAACAAAGAGCACAGAGACTCCCTCGCCAAACCCTGCTGTCACATCAGAAATTGGGTCTATGGGCTCGGGTTACAGGAAATGCGGAAGTAAAACAGGCGGCCAAAAACTGCAAGATGTACGGCAAAAAGGGAAAAACATGGTGGCAACAGCACAGCCACAGCCAATTTCTGTGGAAATGATGTGGAATAGGATTTGTTATTGGAAGCCTCAGAGCCTGGATTCCTGGCAAGTATCGCATGGCTCTGGCACCAGTTTAAGCTTGATAAGTCAAAATGGATTCCGGCTGAGCCTATTTATGTCACTCCTGAAAACATATGGATACGATTCAGCCACTCAATACTTTCAACCTTCAAAAATGACATTCAACACCACTTCTACAGTCCATTAATCTTCCATGAGAATAGATTTATCATTTACAGCACTAAGGGATCGCATTCACTCAACATCAGCCTGAGCGGTATTTACCACATGGGCCTCAATTTAGACCACTTTCAGCAATTAAAGAGCCTTGTATCCTAGATATACAAGCAGACACTGTTTATAGACACTATACTTTGAATCCAAGGTCTTCAAGTGTAAAAAAACGAATGCAATGTAGGCTGCTGTCAACACAAGGATTGCTCAAAGGTCACTGCACACACTCACAGTCACTACATTCATTTTAATTATAGCTTCCATGTAGCCAGATCTGAATTAAACACTAGACATTGCAGCATGGCGGCAGGCGTGCCTCCAGTACAAGGATCCGCTGGGACCTCTGGCAGCTCCCTGATGGACATTCAGCTGTGGGGGTACTGGCAGGCCGATGGAGCCGCAGCATAATTTTGCCTGAATGCTGTGTCACAAAGTGTCACAATCTGTTCCTGACAACCTGACTGCGGGCAACAAGAGATAAAACGAGGAAGAGAAATGAAAGAGTGGCACAGGACACAAGATTGGTTTTGATCCAAAATGCCAGCGGTATTACTGTCCATGTCATCACAGATATACTTTCTTTATACCAAGTGTCAGATTTAGCCAAATGGAAGAATACTGTGTCCTTATCAACTCAGCCAAGAAGGTTATAGTTTTGTATTGGTTTGTTAATTGGAAAAAAATCTGAAACTTTCCCATTATTTCCACCACTCTGGGTTGTCGTCAGTGCATGTTGAAAAGAAAATTCTATAAACTTAAAAAAATATATATAAATATAATTATTTCTCTCTACTTTTTCAATTGCTCTTCATCTACTGTAATATTCACCCAATTAAAAAGTTGAAAGCAGATATGCTTTACATTGATACAGTTGCAAATGTTGAATTTTCAAATGCCACTTTCTTTCAGTCATCTCTGAAATAGTTGCAGCTCTGTAGAAGCCTTTGCACCAGTCAAAAGGCTGTTATGTAAATCCCAGTGCATCCAGTGCACTTTCACATTATCGCTATGACACACAGTGGCCCAGACCGCTAGTACGATCCTGTGATAATGAGCTAATTATAGGTACAACGCTCCTGCTTCCATATCTAAACGCTTGTCTCTAATAAGAAACATTTCAAATTATTGAGAGGCAGAGAAAAGGGGAGAGAGTGACACATAATTGATGCAAGCAATTACATGTTCTGTGTCAGAGCAAATTGGCCGGTGTATCTGGACATGCGGGGAGACGGCGACCTCATTTACATCACAGTGTCAGGAAATAATTGGAGAATGTACCAGGGAGGTAGGACGGGGATAATGTCGGCTAACATTGCATAAGCAATTCACATGGCCTGTTTCAGTTCAGGCTAAATGCTCGTGAAAAAATGTGTGTGCTACTCTCTGGTAAATGTAATCATAATACTGACTTTACAACAACAAATATTCCTGGACATTAATCTGTTTGTAAAATGTGTAATGTGAGTATTTGGAATGGCACACAGGACTCTGACGTGTGTTGTGTTTTTCATCAAAAAGCCAGTAATATGCGGCTCAGTTTTACTGTCTGTAGGAGCGCCTCAAACCGCTTCAAAAGCCTGGGAAGACCATGTGCTTGACTTTTACTATATTACTACCAGATGTTTCATTACAAAATAACTTTGAAAGAGGCTCACCGCAAGAAAACATTGTTGTGTGAGAGGAGCCAGGGCCTAGAGTAAAAAACGCTAAGAACCCACACTTTTTACATTCACAATTTAGCTCCAACAATTATACTGTCCAAAACATGTAAAGTCTTTGTCACTGTGTATAATATTTGATAATAAATAAGATTAGTAAATGTATTGCTAATTCTTTTGCTGTTAAATGTACCTTTATGTAGGGGGGGGGCGATATGGCGGAAAAAAAACCCCCAAAATGTGATAAGTTATGAAGATCGTTTAATCACTATACAGCGCATTCATTTATGCTCTGCTCTTCACTGTCATTGTACTGTATGAAGCAGTACTCTTCAATGTAAGGCAACAAATCTAACTAAAATGGTGATCAAATCTAAATCCTGATCTTGGCTTAATAAAAATTGTGTTATTATATTTTTACCATATCGCCCACCCCTACCTTTACTTACCAACATTTTTAATTGAACAGAAAGGCAGAAGCAGCAAGCCACAGGGCAGCTGATTCTGAAATGACCATGTGAAATGGGGTGTACATTTATTACAGCCTGTCTTGTGCACCTCCCGTCAGGCTGGCTTATATGGCTAACGTTGACTGGCGGGCTCCAAACCACTACTACAGCTTCTTTCTGCTGCAACTCTCATCAAGAGCCTTAGGTGGAAAAAGGAGTAACATGCTGTTTACTCGCAATCCCAGGTCCGTAATTGCCAATTTATTTGATAGGCAGCTGGGTAAAGATGGCATTTCACCCCCCCCCCCCCTTGCCGCAGAGACTAAACGGGAGTGATTCATCCCGAGCTCCCTGCCCTCCCTTATCCACTGCCTCATGCCTGCCACCCAGACTCCGCCTGTGTGTGTGCGAGGGGGGGTGGCTGCATACTAGCTTCAAACAAACCCAAAAGGGAACCCAGCACTTCAGAGCAAATACGGGTAAGCCTGCCAATTTAGCCGGGGTTTGGGGCTGAGCTGATGTGCCATTTGTAGACCTTAATGAGCTGGCAGGACAGAGTGAAGAGTGGTGAGGAGCGGGAGAGGAGGCTGCCAGTCCTGACCTCCTCTGGCCCCATCTCCTGCAGCCACTGCCAGATCGCACTCTCACTTCATCTGCTTCATCGGAGCATGGCGCTCACCAGAGGAAGGAAGTGCTGCGGCAAATACCATTAGTGAACTGTTGCTCTAATGAACAGGCCGGGTCAGCGCTAGCTCCTATTTCACACTGTTCTCTGCCACTAACGAGTGACTTAGAGGCATCCGCTTTGTTTCTCCACTCAAAGGGAGCATCGCTGTGCAGCCGAACCACCCAACTAGTCAGACTGCACTGTTGTAACGCAAACCCATTTGTCATTCCATAAAGTATACACATCCAGCTCTGCACAAAAGCAGAAACTCTCATTTACATTTGTGTATCATAAATAATATATATTTCATAGAGAGTACATTTTGTTTTCCTCTTGGTTCAGAAAATGTCTGCAGTAGCTCTATGCCTCGCACCTCTGGCAATGTGTGAAGTGGGGTTTTGCTGTGTGAATCCTGGGGACTTGTTATAAAACCTATGAGGATTAAAGACTATCTGAAGTGACATGTCAGTCCAAAAGTCTGTCCTCTGTAGCCCAGCTTTCAGCAGCTTTTCACTGCACATGCCTAGTCTCTTGTGGGCTTTTCTAGTCAGGAGCAAACTGTCGTCATCACAGATGGATCTGGTTAAGGAGCCATGTTGTACTGCTGCTGAGATTAAGGTAAACACCTGTCAAACTATACTATGCAGAGTTATAGTTTCCAGACCAGAGTTTACCAAAAACATAGCTAGACAAATAAATGTAAATAAAATTACAACACAAACCCTAGAATTATCATAAATTCATTGTTTAAAGCTGTAAAGCCACGACAATGACGTCTAACAGATATCAAAAGTATCAGTATCTATTGTTATTGTCAAAATCAAATTACTTTTTTCATTTTATGCCCAGTAAAGCATCTTAGCATTACACAGAGAATCAGCCTTGCTTCAGTTGTCGACCATGTCTCTCTCAAAGACTTGCTTGCCTCCCGTCTGACATCTTTAATTATAGGGCTGATATCTGATCGCTCTCCTCACAAATCAAAGAGCAGGCCTGTCTGTCTCACAGTATTCCCCCTGAAGCCTGCTCTCTCTACATCCTGGGATATGTCACAGCACACAGTGGTGACAGGTAAGCATTTCCTTTGTGGCCTAACCATATATTTTTGTCTGTATTTGCCAAGATCAAGCAATGGGAAAGAAAAACTAGACCCAGGCTGTCGTAAACGACAGCAAATGTATATCGGCGAAACGCCCCATGCGTCTGCGTCAACTGCTATAACACAGATGGCCTTCTTGATCGGAGAAGGTGGTGGAAGCG
>JAVQJW010150027.1:0-10879 GCA_036025195.1 Hypseleotris klunzingeri
TTTTTTACATATACCATATAATCATGGCTTTCATTGGCACTGTTTAATTACTTTGCATTAAATAAAACATTTAAACAAACTATGTTTAAAAATATATTTAAATGACCACAACACCAACACTTTGACATACCCTCTGGTAATGCGGTAAAGCCAGAGAGCTGAGGAGCTGAGCCACTGGGTTTGACTTGTCCTCCAGCCTCTCCATTGTTTTCCACTCCCTCATTGCGGGAAAAGTCCCACAGAGCTAAATAACTTAAGAGCAGCAATCCGCTTAGGTGGTCCCAAATCACTGTGTGGATGCTCAGTAGTAAAAATATACTGTCTGGAAAGTTTCTGTAAATGTTTTTATAAAAGAAGATAATCTCGATCCATCACTGCATCAACTCCTCTCAATCAGAAGCTTATGACTCCCCGGTGTAGCGCTCTTCTCAAAGTGGTTAATCCATGCCAGTTATTAAACAACTCTTTCTTCATTTACTTTTTCTACTTGAATGAGTAAAATAAGCTCAAATCAGCAAACTCCCTCATCCTCTGCAGGTATAAATCTAAGCTACAGATCAATAGCTGAGGAGAATCAAAACAGTGCTCTTCTTCCTGACATACAGACAAGCATCTTCAGCGAAAGGAGAGTGGGAGGCTGAGCTGCTGACACACAAGTCACTCATTAAAAACAGACACACACAGGAACACACACACTCCACAAATGCGCCACTGTCACTGCCTTTTGAATGAGACTCCTCACAGAGCCGCCACACATGAGGAGATAGAGGGAGGCATTCAAAAAGTGAGGATGACACACTCAGTTTGTGTTTGCACATGCAACTAAATGTTTGGGCATGTGTGTAAGCCATAAAAGAGCGGAACAAGGGCCAATTCACTGCTTTGATGGAGTTCGCACAGGTGTCTGAGCGTACAAGTCTGCATTTTAATATTTAGTAAGAGCTTATGTATCTTTATTACGACAATTTGTCCTATTTACACCAAGGACAGAAGTCCAGTGAAGTCTGGGGTGGTAAATATATTTAAGTGGATTCAGTTTATATATAGTAAAGTAAAATTACGTATAGATGCCTCTATATTTATTTGCTGGTGCATTTAACAGTGGCTCATGCTGAGCGTAGGAGGACAAGCCTTCTGTCGTGCTAATACCAGATATATCCACAGCCGAATGTCCCCGCTTCCAGTGAGATTCTGAGATTTTCTTTCTCTCTCCAACAAAGATAACACGTATAAACATACACGCACGCGCACTCACACACACACACACACACACTGATGTAGGGCTCAGATGGCCTCTTCCTTCCAAAACAATAAAGCACTTTAACAGGAAGTGGAGAGATACTCAACATAGTTTGCAGTGTTGATGATTGCGTCAGTATGTGATGCCATGTAACACCGTTATGACAGAAGAGTTACATACATAGTCAAAGAATGAAGACTAGATTAGACCCAAGCCAGTGTTCTGAATGAAAAAGTAGATAGAGGTAATGTTGTACCTTATCACTGTCCAACGTGTTCTGGGACGTGCGGGAAGCAATAGAGATGGTATCAGGCTGGCTGCTTGCGTCTCCCTGACTGTCCAGCTCTTCTCCATCCCTTCAAATAAACATAACCATTACAGTAATGACATAGTTTTTGTTGTCTACTTTATATTTGAAGGCAGTTTAAACAACAGAAGGAACAGTTATTTTAATTTTTGAAACCTGATATTTATTATATATGCAATTTTATTAAAAACATGAATTACAATTTTTTTATATTACAAATACTAAGAAGAAGTAAAAATCCTTGAATCTGAGAGTGTGGTCCTACCGTCTGCCTTTCAGCTTGGTGGTGGTGGCTTTGGGGATGTGAATGGGCTCCTTCAGGGCTCCGCGCAGGTGGACAGTTCGCTCTTGGATGACCTCCCGGATGTGTTTGATCCAGTCCTGTTTATTCTCAAGGCTTGAGGCCTAAGATAGAAAGCATGATTTTAATGATATTAAATGAATTTATTAACACAGATGTTCACTACAAGCACAGTAAATAAAAGCTGCTACAATAATTCAAATGAACAGTGTCACACAAGACTCCTTTGATCCCTTGGTAAGCACTTGAGACAAATGCCCATATTTAGACAATATCAAATGACGACTACATAAAAAGGGCCAGTCTAATATATTTGTTCTCAGATTTGTGATATGTGTCACTCTCTCTTCTCTCTCTTTTCTCTCTCCTTTAGTTAACAACCACCCGTGGCTGCTGGGGTGTTACATAATGCGCCATAGCAAAACTCTTCATCAAAAGTCATTATATTGAGAAATATTATTTATTTATTTCCTGCACCTCTCTCTATGTACACAAACGTGTTCCCATAGTGCAGCAAACAACTTGTGAGTCACTGTAGTTATTTAAGTATGGATTATGAGCCATCAAGTGATAAGCTAATGTTGTTGCATGATGAGTAAAGAAGCAGCAGAAAGTAACACTCCTCCCCCAACATGGAGTGAACTTTCTTGGCTGAACAGAGGGAGAGAGCTAGGATTGAGCAGTGGGTGGACGATATGGAGTCACTGCTGCTTTATGCGTGAACAACTTACCGGATGCTGAGCAAAGAAACCTCTATACAGGTCTAAGATTCTTAACAAATTATCACATATAACATTCATTTTTTGTTTTAATTCTGTAATTTTGGACCTGTTTAATTTTGTAACTTGGAAAATTTTATATTTATTGATCTTGATCTTACATTTGGGCAACTGTGCTATGTTTCTGCTGAAAAAGTTAAGATTGTGTGCATATCACTTCACTACTACAGTCAGTGCAAGCAAAGGAAAATACATTCAATATAGAAAGCAGAAATGTTTTGAGCTTTTGAGAAGGACATCAGCATATCAGGGTCCCTTTAAGTATGTAAATTATAATACCTTGAGAACGATCTTGTTGTCTGACGTGGGAGTCCTGCCAAGCCATAAAGCAAACTTACAAGGATCTCCTTCAACATGCTCGGTCACTCCTAGCTCTGAGGTCTAGGAAAAAAAAAAGGTAATTAGAGCAAGATAAACCACCATTTCTTTACTTAATGGTACACAACATTACACAATATTTTACATACAAAAAGCTTGCTCTTGTAGAGGTACTTGCTGCGCCCATTGGAGTCTTTGACCTCTTTGCTAAACACTAAGGCCATCTCAAACAGGAAGAGGTGTCTGTCTCGGCCCTTTCGAATCAGGGTTTTGGGATCCCAGACTTGGAAAGAGTCTTGGAGCATCAGCTCTCCCTGGGAATCAATGTTTCCATCAAATCCTGAGAAAAAAAGATAAATTATATGGTGTTTAGACCAAGTTTACATAGTAGCCACATTATGTTTAGGGATGATAATAACATGCTTGAATGTTACCTTCCAGCATAGAGAGGTGCATGGCATCATTGGCTTTCTTAGGAACACTGAGCATCACTTCAAGACCATCCTTGATTTCGCCTTTACCCTCTTCACAACAGGTCAGCAACTCCTACAAGCCACAAGAGAGTCAATTTTTGCAAATATTTGCAAAACTGATGTTTTTCGGCTGTTCAACTTGAATACATAAAAATATTGCATACCTTCAGAAGTAGCTGATACTTTGTGATTCTCTGAACTGGCTTGATTAGGTAAGAGGAGATGGAGTTAGCCAGACGGTGCCTTTGTTGTATTTCCTGGAAATTCAAAATAAAAGGTTTTACAAGCTTAATTATTCACCGTTTTTGGAGTCATCTTTGTTGTTTACGTACATCAAAGTAGGCTCCAGCGTGTTCAAGGATGAGCTGAGTCGAGTCTGGCTTGTTTTTACAGTAGTTCACATACATCTGGAACTTATCAGCCTGTGAAGCAATAATAATGTCAACCGTGCTACAAATACAGAACATAGTGTTTTTAGATGTAGTGAATTGAATGCATCAATTTTTACCCAAGTGACAAAACAATGTCCAACATCCTCTGGAAGCTGTTCATATTTCTCCAACTCTTTAAGGAAGATACTTTAAATACAATAGTAAATATTTAGTTTAAATGGCTCAAGTATGTTAAGGGGATAAAAGATATTGCACCCTATACTGACTTGTGATGAAATTCATAGAGGTCCTGCATATTTCCAAAAATGATGTGTTCCTTGTTGACGATGCCTGCAGGGATCTCTTCCACACCACTGGTCATCTCCCACAGGTAAGTCTACATACCACAACATTATTATAATTATATGGAAAGGTTGTTGTTGAAATGTTAACAATTTGAAAAAAAAAGACAGAAATAAGACAACACTCATTAAAAACAGGATGGACAGAACATGTCTCAATGTATGCATATTTTACTTACATCCATACATTCTCGCAGGTCTCTCACATATGCTTTTTCTGTCTGGATCAGTTCTGCCATGATGAATCTAAAACATAAAACACAGTAAATTATGTGCTGCTAGTTGTTAGCTTTGTGTAAAATCAAGATATGTTAATGCTTTTGATGCTATTATATTTTGTCTGTTAACCAAAACCCCATAATGTGGTTAGCATTATAGTAAATGTTACAGTTTTATAGTTAAAGTAAATATGATATCAATAACAGTAATGACTCGCTTGAGATAACTGTGAGAATATTTCGCTCATTGTTCACAACTATTTCACATCAAACCACAGACAACTCTATTTTATTTGAAGGGTTTTTATATCCCTCATATACACTCACTCTTTCCTTCTGGCAGACTTCCTCTTTTCTTCATTCAGCTCATGAGCAGCATCCCTTAACTTTACCTCAGACCCTGGAGCACTGGCAGGAATAATATCCAATTGAAGCTCTTTGCTCTGAAATGACAGAAAATAGCCAAAAAGCATTTAATCAAATGATATTTATGGAAATCTTAATTGTTTGCATTTTAGTTTGCAAAAATGACTGAGCACTCACAGCCTTGTTGGAGTCGGAAGAAATTCCCAGTGCTGTTTCCAGGGAAGTTCGGTATTTGTCCATACGGAGAGAGAAATCCCGGTACCGTTTATCCACAGAGGACACCCATTTCTTTATCTCCAGGGCATGGGCGTGTCCTTTGTCACAAAAACCATCAGCCAGCTGGATCAACAACTTCACCCGCTCTTTGGTTTGCTGTCGGCAGAAACAAATCAAGTTAGAAAGGTTGCAAGTTTGAGTAAAAAGATAGGCAGGGTGGCAGAGGCAGTAGGGTAGCAGGTTGATGTGACGGGGAAGAGAAAGGTATAGATGAGTGTGTTGGTTACTACATACAAAAGCCAATTCTCAACACAATAACAGTGACACAGCAGAGAGGAAATCAGACAATACGGTGCCCGAGGGATGGGCCCCACTGAAAAACACAGGACTGGGAAAAATGCACATGACACAACAGGCTTAAAATTACAAAGGGATCTGTTCACACCATTTCATCCTTTCTATGTGTCAAAGCAAAGCAGACACATGTTAGACTTACCTTTGCAGTGATCTGGAAGTCCTCGTGTTCCTTCAGCAGCTCCTGAGTGTGGTGGATACTGGAGCCGGTAGACGTGTGCGTGGACAGGTAAAACTCCCCAGTGTCATGGATCCACTCCAGGGCCTGAGGAAACAGCCAATCAGGTCACTGCATTCAAGCTATGGGAACTTTTGATACACTCTTAATAGGTCAAAGATTATTAAACAGTGATTATTTTTATAATGGGCAAACATTCATTACTATTCAGATAGTTAACAGCTACAAAGTTGTAAATTGCAGTTCTTGTGTTTGTGTATCTGTACAGTTTCACATCCATACATCTATGTTTACAACTAGTGAAGTTTGTTGTTACTGTTTTGATTCTTGTTAGTATTATTAATGTACTTCTCTCTATACCTATTAAACTAAGTGTCCTAGCCACTCCTTGCTGGCCAGCACAGACAGAACTGGTCCAGTTAAATTGTGAAACCAGATTACATACAAGCCCTGGAGATAAAACATGGCCTAAAATAGCCATGTCCCAGAAACATCTATGATGTCATATTATTTTGCTGTAGGAGCATTGCTGCATGTAGTAACAAAAATACTCCACACGGTGGCGCCAAGAGTCCTAGATCTAAAGGTTGTTGGACCAAAGTACTTGGGTTTTTGAACATTTCCAACAAATACTAAGGTTTTTATTTTATTACTTTATAAAAGTTTAAGTCTTTACTGTTATCATGAAATTTGTAGTGACACCTGCCCTCAATATATTTGTTCTACAACAAGTCAGTCAATATATTGAATTACATTACACACTGTTTACACCAAAAAAGGTTTGGAAAGTTACAAACGTTACAGATATTATCTAGAAAACTGCAAATCCATAAAGTCACATAAAGATCCACACACCTGTTTTGCGCTGCGTTCAAAGACTACATACTGCTGGCACTGATCCAACCTCCGTTTCCTCATGGTCCAGAAGTGAAGTACTCTGTTTTCTCTTTGCAGAAGTTCATTCAAGATGTCTGATTAACAACACACACAATAAAATAATTTAACTCATAGTTAAAGTGATTTATTTTACTCTAGAAAAGAAGACTGAACACTGCTGTAGATCCAGGACGAGTGAAACTTTTCTGTAATTACTGAGCGTTACTTACTTTTAACCTGAGTCTCTGGAGCCTTAACGTGAGACAGCATCCCAGGCATATTCACACTGTTTCTGTGAAGGTACTTGAGGAAGACATCAGCGTTGCGTCTGGCCAAAGTACAGGCCTAAATGAAACAAAAGGTACAGTTAAATTTTTTGTTCAGGATTGTTTTAATTGCTTTTGTGAGGCAGCTCTCTAACCTTAAGGAAAGCTTCCTTCTGCTCCAGATGTTTGCTGATCATAGGAGTCACATGGTCTGTTTCGCTGTTAGGGCCCAGTTTATCAGCACCACCACACCAGTCCTCTTCTCTTTTATACTCCTGCTCCAGGCTCTCTAATACACTGCACACCTGGGACACATATTAATTTGTCAAATATACATATGACAGACTGTAGCTACAGGAAAACTACTGAATTAAAATACATTAAAATTGAACACTTTTGATTCACTACCTGCTCTGATGTTTTATAAAAGGCCACTGAAGCATTGACCAGCTTGAGTCGATCCTCCATCTTCAACATCAGCTGTTGCCAGTGATCGGCCACCTTGACAATGACCAAAACATATACAGTATTTTTGCCTTTAAAAGCCTTATAAGAGCTATCATATCCCACACTCTTTGATATTTGGATTTTCTCTGGAGATTAAGATGTGAGGAGGCATTACCTTTTCTGCACAGTCTCTGATCATATCCATGTCATAGTGGTTTGCTTGGAGTAAAGCTTCAGCCTTCTGTTGAACCTGCAGAGCACTTTGATGGGTTTTCTGTGGAGGGATAGGGATACAATAAGAATACTTAATAGTGGACACATTTATATGAATCTCTGCATCTCAGGGCTAACTGTGGAGGTGTAATGACTCAAAACCTATGAACAGTATTAAAGATATATCACCGGACTGAGCATTATGAATAAGATATGAAAAGAACTCTGAGAGTTTTGTCACTGCTGTAAGGTGAGGGAAACTTTTTGTAGACACGACTTTTATGTAAAGAATATTTTTAAAAAAAATGAACGTTTTTTTTTTTTTTTAAATCACAGAACAAAATCAGCACCTGAATTAATAAATGATTCCCCAGGCTAGAGTTACATACACATTAATCATGGACTGGACTCTGTATACTAAAAACAGTGATTGCATGTGCATTATCATAAAAGCAGTTAACCCATACAAGACATTTGGGTTTGAGTTCACCAATGCCTGGGTTATATGCCTGAGTTTCGCAGAAGTAGGTCATATACATGCCTGAATTAAAATGAGTTAGACTCGACACAAGTTCAAAGGGAATGCACCCGGCCAAATCGTTGACACACAGAAAAGAAGGAAATAAAAAAAAAGGATCAGCTTAAAGGAAAGAAAGCAAAGAGGTGGAAACTTTAGATATTCATATTTCTATTTCAAGTATAGACAGACATGAGAAGTTTTAGAAGGGCAAAATGTTGAAAGGGGAACAGCAAAGGTGAAGTGAAAGAAAGATGGTAAGAAACTTCAGGTAAAATAAAGTGATAAAAAACAAATATGATGTGATGCATGCAGTCGGCACTGCTTTGAAATGCTCACTATGCTTAACCACTCTTTAAGTTAAAACCACATTCTGAATTATACTGTATATTGTAGAATAAAACACTCAACAAGAAAAAGTCACATAAGTAACTACAGATACATTTGAATCATGTTACCTCTATGGCATGTTGGAATTGTTCATGCTCTTTCTGGAGCTGTTCAGCTTCTTGTAGTGAACTTGCGGTAATGAGACCAGCATTGAGCATAGACTCGCCATTTCGAATCCAACCAAGGACCTGGACAACACAAAGTAATTCAAATTATTTAATTATTTTTCCCTTATTATGATTAATACACTTGACACACACTTCTACCCCGACTCGTTCATAATAGATTTATTGGCATGGAGCAGGTTTACATGCAGTGCAGAGTAATCACTTTCTATGAGTCAGCACACACACCTGTTGTGTGGGTGCCAGGCTACAATGGCACTGGAACATTGCAATAAAAATGATGATGCAACACAGGTCTGACTTTTTCAACTTGAAGAGTCAGTGTTTCCACTGCACCTGAGGCAGGAGAAGTACCAGTGTGAGCTGCTGGATGTAAGAGGAGCTCTCCACACTGTTATTATGACGCAACCACGCCATTCACATTAAAAAATACAGGGACCACACATTACAGTGGAGTCCTCTAAGACTTTGGTGTGTCTGAAAAAACAAGTTCTGCTGGAAGCATCTGCAAAGCTATGCAACACACCTTCATTACAACAAATGCACTTTTTCCTTTTTCCTATGTGACATACATTAACACCAACATAAAAAACTATACAACAAACATTTTCTATTTAAAATGTCTTCCTTATTATTTGATTCTTTACAAAAAGAAAAAAAACACAATTTTAAAGCTACTTTTGTTTTGTTGTTTATTGCTCGAGGTCAATGACAGATGCTTGCAAAGAACAAAACAAAGCTGTGGCAATATTGTTGACACGGGTGAGTCATCTTCATATGGTCGTGTAGAGACAGAGCACCCTGTATCACATGGATTTTGTTTTGTATTTTAAATCATGTTAGCTCCACATTATTAAACTGTTGTTGTTACCTGTTTGACTTCAGCCTGCAGATGCCTGAGCTGGACACACTGCTCCAGATGTCTTCGATGCTGTTCTGCTGCAAGGTCCAGCTCCTGCTGCTTCTCATGAAGGAACTCCAGCAAGTCCTGGACCCGAGTGGCCATGTCCACATCCCTGTCGCACAACAGCTCCACACCTGCACAGGCACATTTCATAAGAAAAACTTTCTACAGTTGTTTTCATGAAAGGATTAACACGTTTTTTCAGATGTCTAAAACTATTAAGGATTTAAAAGCAAAGAGAGTACCTAGTGTACTGTTTCACATTGGTACAGTGAATGCAACAAATGATACTATTTGCTTTGACAGCTCACATAAATAAATAATGCTATGAAGCAGAGAACAAAAGGCATCTTGCATTTCTATTGTGTGATCATTTAATGCGGCAAAGCTACCTAGAAAGCTTTGTAAATGAATAGCCTTCTGTCTGCGAAGCTAGTAAAGTGTAAAACGTATATTATGAAAAAGTTCTCTACTGACCTGATGCCTGGACCTCAGTGACATACTGCAGCAGCTCCTGGCCCTGGTGGATGACGTCAAAGGTGAGGTTGTTCATGGTCAGGGCTTTGTCTGCATGGTGCTGTAACCTCTGCTCAGCCAGGGTTAGGTCCTCTGTGTCAAAATCACTCATCTGTGTGGACAGCTCCTCGTTCCATGACTCCAAATCTGAGATAATCTGTAGGAAAAAATAAGATTCACTTTTACTTAAAGGATTATTATTCTTCCTAGCAGAGGGCTGTGCAAGTGTCAACTGGAAAGCACAGTCCTGTAGCATCTTCTCTTTGTCAAGCCATAGCAAATCATCTGCTTACAAGAGTCCAGTGATTGATATTTTAATTTGGAGTTCATTTTTTAAATTCATGTCCTAGATGCAACCCTTTTTTTATCCAACTAAATAGAGGCACAAAGAGAACTTCATCTACCATGTACTGGTCTAGCATTAGTTGGTCACAGTAACTCGGTACACTGACTTGTGAGTTGTGACCCCCTAAACAGCGAGGCATCTATACAGTATGGTACCACTTGAAGTCTGATGTCAAATTGAATGATTTATAAGGCGACTGCATGCATCGAAAACAGGAGCACATTTGAGAGTAAAAAATCTCAAACATTTAACTGCCATATCCATTACTAAGTTAGACAGTTTAATTTCTGTAACCAAACACATTACCTTCACTGCTATAATAAGTGGTAACAAATTACACTGGTGATGCACGGCTGCTAAAGCAGATGTACCGAGATGTCAGTGCTTGTGTCAGACTGCCCACGCACTATGAATCACGATTCTGGGGCACCTTGATCCTGGCACCATCCAGTACAAGCACTCTGTCAATACTGCATTACTAAGATCCATCACTTGTTTTGGTTTGATTTGGAGAAATAGCTAGTAAAAACATTCTATTAATGCCACTTAGGAGGAAATAAACTAAACAAAGTAACTGTCAAGGCTATGGCATTAAAGCCAGAGGTACATTGAAAGGTTTTGACCCATATCTGTCTGTCCAATTTACAGCTGTTCAGTAACCTTAGAAACCAATGTTAAGAATGTGCCAATTTCAAATAGAGGAAAGTTACCATTTCTAGACAACTGGACAAAAACATATGTGAGTAACAGAGATACACCTAAAATAACAGTAAAATTGAATCCATTCATAACATTG
>JAVQJW010150350.1:0-13600 GCA_036025195.1 Hypseleotris klunzingeri
ACATCTGTTAATTATTTATATAGCAGAAGACAACCCAAAGTACTCAACAAAACCTAATGCACTATATCGTCAGCAAAGGGAGCTTGTATAGTGCATAAAAAGTCAATGCATTATAAAGCTTTATTTGATCTGAAATCTAAACAAAGGCTCGTACACATGAGAATATGCAACACCAATCATCTCAGATAACCAGTTTTTTCTTTTAAGGTTTTTCATGTTGAATATTAAAGATTTATTGTGGGGAAAAAAAAAATATTTTTAATGGCTGAACTTTTACATTTCCCAGAAGTGGTACATGTTTTTCTACACTGAACCTGGCGTAATGCTCTGGTGAGCCGTTAGGACGTTTACATGCAAGCAGTGAATTTTTATTGTATTTGAATAACTATAACTACTGTATATAGCCTATTTTATTAAATAGGCTATTATTTATTAAGTTAAAAAAAATCTGGTTGTACATAATTCAAATTTCTTTAAATTAGAGTTATAAAGAAATACTTTCACTTTACTATTGTCTCATTAACTTACTTAGAGTACTTAGTATGAAGATTAAGATTAGGAAAGCATGTACTGAGAATGTTCTAGACGGTCTGTTGTGTTCCCTTGCAAAGTTGTAAATAATAATCATATATTAATAATTTTGTATTGTTTATGTTTTAGGTTGATGTAACCCAAAGTCCCCAGTGAAACCTGTCCAGACATGTGAAGATGCATACATAAATTCTGCACCGAATGGCCTAAGAATTTAACCTGTGACCTTAAGGGAAAAAAATACCATAAATGTATTGGAATTTATTCCAACAAGTTTTTTCTTAGGAACTCATGCTATCACAAAAACAAATTCTGAATTATTATCATGCATATACAACTGGACCAGCAGAAATATACAGTCAGAAAGCCTAATCAAGCTATGATACTATTCAATTTAATCTGTAAACATACTGCACGAGGGGTTAAATGGACCAAAAATATACATTTAATACTCCTACTAGTGTCAGTGCAGAGCTCTCCAACTGTGTGATAAAGGCTTGGTGTATGGTAATGACTGTGTTTCTCAGACTCATAATCTTAAACTGTGCCTGACAGACAGCGTTTGTGCTTTTGTGTGTGTATGTGTGTATGTGTGTATGTGTGTGTATGTGTGTATGTGTGTATGTGTGTGTATGTGTGTGGGAGATGGCCTCTACTCACTTTCACCTCACGCCCTCAGCTACATCCATAACTTTTTCTTTCCAGTCTGCACTTCTCCTTCATTGGCATAATTTACTAGTGTTTTATGCAGTGTGTCCTGTAGGTCGTCAAAAGTTTAACACCTCCGGTTTTAATGGCTCTCTTACTATACTTGGAGCTCTGTTACTTTGGCTTTGTTTTTGACGTTGCTTCTTCAAACTGTCTTTCACTGTTGAATTGTTCGAAATGAAGCAACTTATACCGGGTGAACTCCAACTGCTTAAAAAGTGCTTTATCTTGGCGGTAGATTTCTCTTCCAAATCTTTTATGAGGTATTGAGTGAGCAACTAGATGGAGTTCATATAAAAGGTATTAGCACTTGGAGAAAATTGGTTTTAAGTTGCTAAATCTATTGTGGCTCAATGGCGATTCAAATCTAGCATCCATCCATTGAAGCTTTTCAGTGTTAGCAGCTCCTCAGACCATGACCTCTCAGTCACCCAAACAAAACACAGAAGAATATGTGTAGGTGAATAAAGAGAAGAAAGCCGCAGTCATGAATCTTGCAGTATGAAAGACGTGAAGATATTTTGAATGCAGGAACGGCGCCCCAGCTGTCCCATGTGTCCATTCATTATGCTCAAGAAGGAGGCTGCAGAGAGATTGCACTAGAATTGGGTTTGTGGAAGTTCTCAATCATCAAGGCCATTTAAGAGTTGCTTTATAAGGATTTTGTACCAAAGTTGATTATAATGGGGTTGCGCAGTGGCAGAGTGGTTAGCATTCCTGATATTTATCTCTCTGATAGAGTTTGTATATCCTTTGAGTTTTCTGTCACCCAGCAGCCAGTGAACTGACAATTGTTGAGTTACAACAACAACAAAAAAATGCTTAATAACCAATGGACATAAGAGTCTTTGTCACACTATGAAAATATAAACAATTAGATATTCTCTGTTTTAGCTCTAAACAAATCTAAATCTAGTCTCACTTGTAAAATGGGCCTAAAACTTCTCATCAAAAAGTATCATATAATAATATGATTTTAAGCCAGGACTGCGATTTCAATGTTAGTGCAATTTTTGTCAACATTGTATTTTTTGTCCTACACAGAAGACTAGTGCTACTTTTTAAATTCAATGTACATGAAATCCAAAGTTCATCATTAATACTTAATACTATTTTTCTTTTGTTACAATACAAATTACAGTGAAGAGCAGGACACAATTTAACGATCTTCAAAGATTAGCAAATGGTCATAACTTCATATCACGATATAACCTTTTATTGACATACTCCTATTAAAAATAGTTTACCTCCTACTAAAATTCAATTAAAAATATAGTTGGGGAGTAAAACTTAACAGATATCATTATACACAACAGATGTAATTTAGCTTTAAGAAGTCCATAATAGGCGCCCCAGAAAGCGGACACATAGCGTGCACTTGTAAATTTATGAACCCAGCTGCATAAGGAATAAGGCATTGATTTTACCGTTTGAGCTTCAGAAACATCACACATTAATCGTAGACACCTGCAATAACATTTTGGCCTTGATAAGTAAAACACAAAATGGTTACTATTGAACCGAACCATGGGGGGGCTTCATTAAAGCATTTCATTATTTTCTCCCTCAAAAAATGGTTGCAGCTGTATAACATCCAGTATTAGAAAAGCGCTAGGTGGCTTATTTAGCGCTAGTAGCTACAGGCTGCGTGTGCCAACTTTGCTCTCCCCCAAATAGTATAGCTGCACATATCAGCAAGACTTGACATAACTTTCATTCTTTTCAGCCCCTGCCACCCCAAGGCACAGTAAGGCGATCCCAAGCAAAGCCACTGATCAAAAGTTAGCAGTGCGGTGCCTACAGGTTCACCCCTCCCCTCGCCAACATGAGAAGAGATTGTGGCAGGAAGAGCGATGGTAGATGGAGCAAGGTTCGGGAGCGGAATAGACACACCCACTACTTGTCAAACGCAAGTATGGTCGGGATACATCACGGAATCGCAGTAGTGATGATGGCGAGGCACGGTGTTGCTTGTGGATGAAAGGTTGCCGGCATGAAAAGAAGACCGGCACAGAGTGAATGAAGCCGGAAAAGCGCAGGGAAAAGGAACTGAGGAAGTTTGGCTGAGTGGCATAAGGGGGCGGGAGGAGGTGGTTCAGAAGGGTGGAGTAGTGTCTTGAGTTGAAAAGCCGTCATAGGTGAATAATTGAAGACAGGCCCAGGCTGCATACATGCTGCTTATACGTACTGTACAGCTGCAGTCAAAGGATGTGGAGATGAGCGCTGGGGCTGAGTTGGAGAAATCTTCCTGTAATGAGGGAAATTCTTGACTCAGTGTAAAAATATTCCTTCCCTTTTAGAGAAAAATGTCATTTAGCTGCTCATTCGCACTGGCTGCTTGTGTCAGTGTTCTCAAAGTAAATCTGATATGGCTCTTAGAACAAACTACTAACTTCAGGCTTTTAGAATGTGCTGTACACATATGTAGGTGAGGGGTGTGTGTCTATTTCTTTCATTAATAAACATATGGCTTTGTCTATAGATTAAATCTGGGTTTGTCATATGTAACAGATCTGTTACAAATCGCCTTTTCTTTATACATCTTCTTATGGGCTGGATTTTGCATGCCCAAAAACACTGCAACAACTTTAAATATTAACTGAGCCTCTACTAAGTGTAGTCCCACAGAACCGCTTTATATAATTTTGCCTTAATTTTTTTTAGATGAGGGCTGCTTTTTCTACCACCATTGTATGAAAGAACAAACTGTGAGGATATTAGACTTTGTTCTTACATATTTTTCTTATTTTTTGTGGAAATCTCATTTATAACTGTTCCTTCACCCTTGCACCTCTATCCCAGCATGAATCTGAAAGCGGCATGTTAACTCAATAACAAAGCGAGACCAGGCTGATATGCAGTGGAGTATGACGGCGAGGCCGCTTGTCAGAGCAGCTTTTTCTTTCATTACTCTGTACCTGGCTTTGTCCAGACCCTATATAAATGGCTTTACACTCAGCCATATACTCTCAAGGGCAATGTTAGGTAAATGATTTACCTCCTTGTTTTTGCTTTATATTTTCTGCCCATGTGTCAGAGCGTGCTTTGTGCTCGGATGTGACATGATTTCTTGCTCACAAAGCATGTATAATGCATATCCCAAATTATATCTTACATGTTTGTCTGCTATTTCCCCTGCTTTCCAACCAATGTTTGCATTTGAATGCACAGGGGCTGGCACTCCAATGCTTTATTTGGCCGCATATAAGACCAATTTCAGCCAGATTTATGACTTCTGGAGTTGGCTTATTTCATTGAATCCCCAGACAGGACACAACTCACGGCTGTTGTGTGTGTGCCATACCTGTTCTGTTTTCAAATCTGCAGGGCGCGCCGTTACGAGTGTGCCAAGGGAGTTGTAAGGAGAACCCCCTCCCCATATTTCCAACAGCCCACCGCTTATTTAGCTCTTTCTGCATTCACAATTTGGAGAAAAAAGGCCTTAGGCAACTTTTATTACACCTTCCCTCAATTACCCGGTCGTCATAAAACAACATACATTTAATCACAGCCTCTGCTAACATGAGGAAGTAGTTCATCATAGAGCCAGGCAGGACTTAACAATGGAATCACACATTTCACACTGAACACATATTAGATACGTGTCAATAAAAAAGATATACCTCATCCGACTAGACCATGTATTATTGTGGAGGAAAGGAGATGGCACGTTCCATAACTTATCTAACAGTAGGGGAGACAGTGGCGGCCTCCCTGGGGACAACGCAGCAGGCCCAGGGTGCGGTGACAGGAGGGGGGGCGGGTCAGCTCCATGTGCCCCCACAGGGAGATTCATGTGATTTAAAGAAACACTCACAATCCATGTTGGGAATACAAAGAGTATTAGAGAAATCCCTGTGGTGGGGAGATCCCAGAGACAAAGAGAAAGTCTATCGTAGGTGCGGTGGGATTCATACTGACTGGTTTTCCCACTGGGATGAAGTATATGTCACCAACACGCCTTTGACACCAGTACGACATGACATATACACAGCGGGCTAAAAGATAACACTGAGCATTTATTTCTTCCAGGGATTTCGTTTTTTCCATGCAGAGATAGCCTACAGCACTTACCATTGTTTAAAGTGGCCATAGTCTTTGCTGTATAGATTTTTTATTAGTTTAATATACCATTAGATTAGCATTTGACGTTGCTTTTATGTTTTATATAATTACAATGTATTTGAAACACATTTGATTCAAAACGTACTACTTAAAAATCTCTTTCACTTCTGACCATGCCCACTTCACTTTCCTTTTTTATCAATCCAGAAAAGTGGAAACCAAGCATTTTTAGATCCTGAGAAGATCAGCATATATCATGTCTGACTATTCAAACATGTGAGTTAAGCACACAGCTCTGGGTATCTGACCAAAATATTGTAATAACAGTAGAAAGCTCAAAAAATAGAGTCGTAAAGAACCCCTTTAATTACTGTGTGTCAAAGGAGGCAAAGTAGAACAATATGGAAAAATTACAGCAACAGTTGAATTGAAGGCTTCTGCATTTTCCTAATAATTAATGCGTTATTTGTCAGATGTGAAATTAGTAAGCGACCCAGCACCTGCCCTTTCAGAAGCAATTACACATGCTTTGACTTAAACGGCAGAATAGGTCATTGCTCATTAACAATAGTGCAATTAACATATGGGCTTTATAAAGACCAGCATTAGGAAAATGTTTACATTACCAGCAAGGGTAAAAGCTGAACAAGAAATACAATGAGTCAATCAAACTAGATTTTTCGTATACCTCAAAACAGGACTACAGTCTTTGTAAGATGAGTGTTTAAATAATGGACATTAATACCATGTTTTTTTACAACCTAATCTTGATTCAGAATCATGGGGGCTCCACATGCTCACGGCAGAACACTGCATGTGTACTCCCTGGATAATAATCGCAGAACCCGGGGTCTATATTGATTCAATGGTCAAAATTAGAATGTGGATTAGGCTGTAGGTAGTAAGATAAAAAAAAAAATAGTGTAAGTGCAAAAAATAATGTTCTGCTGGTTATTAACTGTATATTATTATTTACTTATATCATTCAGTAATCAGATTCATTGCCCAAACTGCTACCTTTCTCATAATACGGACTAGTGAATGTTAGCTATGTTAGCACTTTACATTACATACTGCCACATGAGATAAATATGAAATGTCATTCAGTATCTTACATTCAGAAATTGGGTTCCCCTTATTCGTGTATGAGTTGTTGTTCTCAAAATAATAAAAAACAATACTCAATTTTGCATGTGTTTCGCAAATTACCATGGCTGCTCCCCTCCTACCATTGAAAACGACGTGGTGGTGACTTCAAATATCCCTTAGTAAATGAATGTGACTTAACTGTCTTTGTATAAGGCCATTAGTTGCTTGAATACCCTCCAGCCACCTGTGACCTCTTACCCCTAAGCATAAGAAGATGAATGAAGAAATATCCATTATCTAAACACAAAACATAGTCATGATCCATATAGCTAGACTAATCATCTGTTCTAATTCTAATTCATTTAATTTGACTGTTTCCAATAAGGGCAGAGGGGCCTATTGTAGAAATCAATAGAAAGCAATATCACCCTCAGAGGTTTGATCAACTATAACCGCATTAAGGGGGATTTTTGAGTACTTTATTTCCTGAAAATCCTTTAAAATGGCATGTATAAACCTCACAGTCAGGCAGTGTTTACCTAAGCTGACCAGTGTGGGGTGTCTTTACAGGAAAGGGCACCTACAGGATAAGTACAAGAAAAACAGCCAATGTTTTTCTTGCCTTTAAAGGTCCAATATGTTTACTCAGAAAGCCATACATTTCAGTTTGGATTTGTCACTGAGGACTTTCCATTAGTGAGCTGTGCTGACTGTATCAACATCTGGTTCAATCCAAGAGCTGTGCTAAAGGGACTGGTACTATATTGGTGTATATTTGGTTTAAATATAACTTATGGTGCTTTTCCACCCGCTCTACTTGGTTTGACATTATTCGATTCTACTTGCTTTTTTAACATTTCCTCTAGGCAAATGAACCGTTACCAGAACTACCTACTTTTTTAGTATCAGCTTGTTGGAACCACGGGTGAGAAGATACTAAAAAAGTATGTGGTTCTTCTGGTAACTGTTCGTCAAAATGTGGTCTTGTCAATACTATTTTGCCTTGCTACATTTTCTGTCTGTTTTCGAGTGGAAAAAAGCCACAATGCCAGAAAAAGGTACAACACTGCCTCCCGCTCCTCCATTGTGTTTGTTTATGTTGCGTATGTAGGATGTCACTGAAAAATGTAAATGCTTAAAATATATTATGAAAATAAAATAGCGACAAAGCCAGAGGCAAACCAAGACTAAATCTGGACTAAACCAAATCCAAGCCAGAATTAAACAAAGAAAAAGCCAGGACCAAACTGGGATTAAACCAGATCTAAACCAGCACTAAACCAAACCAAACCAGGACTGACCTAGATCTAATCAAGGACTAAAGAAGAATGAAACTGGATGAATGGGACAAAACCAGGCCTAAAAGGTCTAAAAGACAATATAATTTTTTAGATTAGAATTAAATCAGAATGAAAGTTGCGCTGAACCACAACCAGGATAAGAAAAATACCAATTCAACCTGAACAGAACTAAAACGGAAACAAAACTGTGTCTAAATCCAATCAGAATTCAACTGCCAAACACCCCTAGGAAGAGCCTATGTGCCATTAGTGGTACCTGTCCCACCATTTGGCAACCACGGATGGATATATAAAAACTGAGTAGTGTAGGTTAAAGTAATCAAGGTGGACCATGGAAGATAAAAGGGGTATTTTTTAGAGGGGATAAAAGACATCACATCAAAAGAACAAATCCTATTTTTCGTTTTAAGTAGTGAGCAGGCACAAAACACTTTCAAAGAGACAAGAAAAATAGATATTTCGCTATAGGAAGATGCAGGGAAAAAAACAATGATTTGAAAGAACCCGAAGACAGTGATTTTGATTGAGGGAAAGAATGTGTAAAAAAGGGGGCATCTTCAGCAGGGGAATTGGAAGGATAGAGTGAGAAGGAGTGTGTCCAGAGGCGTAGAAGAAACAGCAATAGCACACCAGGTATAGATGTGGTATAAGTGTTGGGGAGCGAGGGAGCGATGGAGAGCCGGGAAAAGAGGGACTTTGTATTGCATTCCTGTTGCATCAGTTCAGAGTAACAAGATTTGGAGATGCAGGCTCAGACATACTAATAGGTTTTGCACCGACGTCCACCCTCCCTCTACTATTTCTCCCCCCTCCCGTCCCTGCTGCTTCCAGTCTTCTTCATTTTTACCTCTTCCTTAGCGACAACCAAACACACACACCATTCTGCTCGGCAACATGGCTTCTCACTTGCCATTCACATTTAGCCCCTGCCCGAAGCTTTGTGATAGAGACAGCGGAGTGACCGACCCGCACACGCCCGGCTGTGTCAAAAAAAAGGAATAACCCCCCAATGAAAGAGAGCAATGAATAAAAGCATCAGTAAAAGGGAAATAAACACAAGCAAGGCCACCATAAGCCGCACAATGTCACACAATATCACACAATATCACAATATCACACAACATCTATGCCCAACCAAATCTAATTTAGATGTCTCTTTTTACTGTGGAGCTGGGGCATCATGGCCTTTGCTAGCGCCGGTAAGTAACAGCGGCTTACCATTGTCTGTCTGACAAGCTGAGAGTGGATAAAAAAAACCCTCTTGCATAAATGAGTATTTTAATCTTGGCATTAAAACTGGAGCACATATTTCTTGTTTTTAAGGGTTTTCCTTTTAGTCAAATGGCTGTACTCAAGCTGCTTTATGAACAGTGTTTACAATTATTTACACACAAGTCCGTGCACCAGTATTCGCATAGAGGCCATCAAATCTGGTTACTTTAGGTTTTGGACCTAGGTGTGGTCAGGAAGTGGGGGCCCTAGTTCATAAGTAAAAGCTGAAAGTCCATTTATGTCAAATTGGCTAATATTGAATGGAATTAGTACTGTAACTCTACCTTTTGTATAGGCAATTCTGTCTAGTTCAAATTTTACTTTGTCAAATATTCTTTAGATAGATAGAAGTGTTTATGAATGCGAAAGACTGAGTTATGACCAAAGAATAGGCTATTCCAAATGTCATATCACAGCTTAGAATTTAAACAGTTTAATTAATTCTGTCCCCACTGAGACACTGTCCTGCCATCTGTAACCTTAAACACACTTTAAAATGGTCATAGAGGTGAAGCATCATTCCACTGTCTGGATGTGACCTCCAATTTTTGGTCTAAATGTACCCTTCACTGCCAAAAGTTATTTCCAACCTTGCAGCAATAAAATGTGATCTGGTCTAGTACATTTAATAAAGGTGGCTTCAAAGGTAAAGAAAAGTCACTAGAGTCACCAGAAAGGTCAAATGACAAAATGTTGCTATGATACACTTTCGGAGACCAAAAATTTGAACGCAAGCTTCCCTGGAGGATAGGGATGCCTCTCTGTAGGTGCACCGCTGATCCCAGGCCTGTACTTAGCCCCATTCATCAAGAGAGCGTGTTGCTACTGTATTGCAACATCCTGATGTGTATTTTTAGACATGCGGCCAAAAGGGAAAAAAAAATACAGATTTTTTTTTCATCTTCTGCCACAACATATTATGTAAATGTACAAACATGGCATCAGAAAAGCCGAGAGACCATTACTTCATCTTCAAAGACATCATAAATTAAAGGCATGTAGGATGTTTTCTCACACTTATGAGTCAAAATTACATTCAATTGATGAAATAGCAGCGGTTTTACAGTGAAGGGAATGAATCATGTTTATTTTCTAAAGTTCATATGTTGTTTTTGTGCCGCCCCAAACTGTTAAATTTCCATTCAGGGTGGATTTGAGTCCCTCAGCGTAAGTTTTCCCTCGAAGGACTGTACATCTTTCGCCTATTCTCTGTCTTCTTCTACTGTGCGAGTTCTTTTTTAGGTTGAAATGCTACCTTATGTGTAAAGAAGAAGAGACAGTGAATCAATAATCAAAGCTCACCGTCTTTATGCCCAAAGGCGTGTGGTTTCTCCCATCTCTCTGCGCCGCCGAGGATCATTCATAGTGTATAAAAGGCATCGCTAATGCCTGGCTGGATGAGCAATAAGAAGCAGCCTGTACATGTGCCTTTCTTCTCCACCTGCTTTCGACTTGATCCTTGTTGTTTCAGAGAGTGTTGTGATGGGAAATCCAGCACCACAAGTAAGGGGGATCTTTTACCCGGTAGGTAGCGCGTCAGATCTCTATAAAGCTTAAGCTGATATTGAGTATGTGTATATGTGCGAGCCTGCTTTGCAATGGTAACTTATAGGAGTATAGCTTTAGGAGTGTACACAGTGGGTGGATAGGAAACAAGATTCTCATTAAACAATCATTGTGAATGCCCTCCAAATTTCAGCATCTCAAGAGAAACTGGAGTGGAACTAAAGGGTTTGAGCCATGTGACTTAGAATTGCATCAGAGCATGGTTTGACTATTTTAAACCAATCTTCATAAGAAGATCATACATTACTTTTTATTAAACTGAAACCACAATAAATGTAATCTATGTGTGCTTTTCTAAGTGCTGAAAGAGCTTTTACAATTAGGTTCATTATTTGTGTACTCCACAGTCACACTGGTGGTGGTTTGATGCCCCAGGGCAGACTGACAATTTTCACAATGGCAGAATGTAAAGCAACATACACACAAAGCAATTTGGCATTTGCTTCAATAAAATTTTTTAAATCAAGAAGAAGGTGAAAGAGAGAAGGCATGTGTGGCTCCCGTTCAACAGTCATTCACCAGAATTAAGTTAAATATGGGTCAAACTAAAGTAAACTTGCAGTAACACAGAACTCAATCTAAAAAGAGAAAAAGTTCAAAGATCCTATCATACATTACTCAATAATGCAATAGGCTCCATGGAGTTTGTTAAGTAGGTCTATACAGTTCAGTATATTGAATTCTTTTTAAATGTTATATGGAAATGCACTATACTGTAAATCGGTATAGTTAGAATTTCTGTTATTATACTGTACTTAGGTAGAATACATTACATACACATGTTCCACTAGTGATGAAGTGAAAGTTGGTGAACTTGCCTTCAGCTCTGATATAGTAAAATGTTCAAAATTTCACCAAGATCTCGAAGTTTAGAGGTAAATGCTTGTTTTTATTACAATATACATTACGACACACAAGAATGAAACCAATAAAACTAAAATGACTTTGATCTAACATGATTGATCACTACAATGTTATGGTAGGCTCCATCAAAACCAACTAATTTCTTAATAACAGTAGTTGCATTTTAACGGTCCGGCCTGTTGAAAATGTACTATTGAAAAGTTTTACTAGTTTAGGACTGTCTGCAATAAAAAGCCAAACTGTGTATATATCCTAAATAGCCCCCTAAAGAATAGGTATTTTGTGAGTTTAGTAATCCAGTATGGCAAAGGCATTACATTTCACACTGCTAATTGCATGTGTGTCAAAGGCAGGTATGCTGCAGATCTCTGTACAGCCTAATGTAATGTGTGGTGTTTTGCATAGATAAGAGCAGTGAACCATGGGAAGTGTTCACTGTGGGTGGATCTCCAAAGGCACATGTTGCAAGCCTTGCATATATCTCTTAGAGTGATTAGTGCTAATGGTACATATTGATTGTTCCTGGCTGACGTAATGGCAGGAGGTAATCTGGTTATGATCATGGCTCGGAGGGACGAAAAGGCCTTAAATTGAACTCTTGTTGACCCAAAAAGGCTCCCTCAAGTTATTTGTTTGGCGTGTCATGCTTTTTTAAGATGGGGAGCTAGAGTTGGTTTCCATGAATCATCCCAAACTGTTTTTGTTGGCAAACTTTCTTCTGGCTTGTACTGTCTAGCTAAATCGCACAGCACCGTAAAATCTGACAAGTTAACCTTACTTAAACTAAAATTTTGAAAACTGAATGCCTTAAATTTGCTTCTGAAATGACCCTAAAGTTACCCCAGGCCTCTAATACAAAACAGCTTGTAGTTAGTTGACTTTTTGGCAACTTTTTATCTCTAGCATGTATCAGGATTTGAAAAATAAATTAATCTTCTATTTATTTCTGCGAGGGAATGCAGTTTTGTTTCATGTGCAGCGGGGCTTTGCTGGGAAAGTGGACAATGACACCAGGAGACACAACAGATTTACTTAGGTATTGTGTAGTATTTGAAAGGCAATTGATTTCTGGTTTTACCTATAGTCAAATTTTGCAGTGCCCTGGCCTCTGGCTTTGATTCCGTGCTCCGAAATCACATTAGCCCATGGACTGCTTGACTGAGCTGTAACCTTTGTGTGCTTCCAGGTCAGAGGTCACTCATAATCTGCCTATCACCATTCTTGTCATAACCTGTCTGACATTTTATCGGCTCTTACTCCCAAATGTCAAGGCGTAATGTGTAAAGAGCTGAAACGCTTTGCCAGACTCCCCTTTGCCTCTCAACCCCTTGATTTTTCTGTTTACTTCCTGGCTCTCCTCTCAATTTCCAACATTTTTCCCAAAGATTCAGTTTCATAAACACGCCGGATGTGTTTATAATATCGAATTCTGCCTGAAATGAAATTGCAAAGTGTCCGCTGGGTTCAACAGAGTTATCTCTTCTGGTTAGACGAGTGAGTTAGAGATCAGGTGAGAGGTCAGTGGCATTCTAGCTTCTTGTTTGCGTGAGATGGACATAAAGTAAATGGGTATTGTTGCACGTGTCTCATTCCATTTAAGCTAGGTGCAAAGACGGAGGTAGATCATTCGGTACTGGTGTCCCCACTTGTAATGGGGAAATGGATTGCGAGAGAAAGGAGTGTCGAGCCTCATCTATGCCTTGATTTCTCAATCTCTTTATTTATATTTCCCCCACACACATGTTGGTGGTGGGCTGCCCAGACACATGCATGCATCTAGTTCTATGGCGGCTGGCTTGGCTGCGTGCACACTGGTAATGCATCCTTATTAAAGTTTCATATATACAGTAGGGCCTATAGGCAGATGCACCGCTGGTCACTGGGATGAGATTGGGATTTAGAAGAACTAATCTGCAGCCTCACCGCTCATGTGGAATGAAAATGAGTTAGGTTGTTAACCTTTCATGCAGCATACACTCTTTTTTTCACACTTAGCATTGAACTCTGGGAAATCTTTAAATACACGGGTCAGTTCACCGCTTATGCCCATTCTTATAAAACTTAAATCGAGCCTATTTAGTATGTGCTTATTTCAACCGCGTAGACATTAGCATTCAGGTATATGTGTAATTGTGTTTCTATCTTGTCTGTGACAAAAGGCAGACAATGGGCATAGAATGTAGCTACCTTGAAATGATGAACCC
>JAVQJW010150506.1:0-10093 GCA_036025195.1 Hypseleotris klunzingeri
AATGGCATAATTATTATTTTACTTCACTCCCTCCCATTGTTTTAAGAAATCTTTCGACTACAGCTTTAACAAAAAAGGTTTGGGAAATTATTGTTCTTCTGCATTAAAGTGTTGCCAAAATGTAGTTAATATTTTGAAGCAACTACTACTTTTTACTGTTTTAGCTTGAGGACACTCTTTAACTACTCCACCTCTGTTTAAAATTTGTTCTACTTAGCCCTGCGAGTGCTTATAGTGTCCTTCATTTACGTTTTGCTTACTTTACTACAGCGATAAGCTCATCTATATCTTTCCACTTACACACAAATCAGATAAAACCGTCTTTATTCGTCGGCTTGTTGAGGTAGACACAATAACATCTTTTAGGAAGTGTGAGTGTAGCCCAAACACAGGTGTGCCAGGTGCTTCTGCTCCGCACCAGCATCACTCAGCGCTGCGCTCATGGATCAGATCTTATCACAAAAAGGAGGGATAGCTTATCTTTAATGATGAGGCAAAAAGGGAGCCGTGAATGTCACTGTCCTAATACTGAGGCTAGTGGTCAATAGGGGCTTTTTAGAGAATAACAAAGAATCTGATTGGGTTTGATGTAAATGCTGGCTCCTGTACCAATGCGTCACCAACAGTGCTGAGACAAGTGGATGGTTTCTTCAGTTATGCAGTGTTTAAAAGCACATCCATATGTAAGAAAAAATACAAGAAAATAAGAAATAATTCAGCTTAACTTAAACTCACCAGACAGACACTATATGAGAGAGAATAAGAATGCTTGTTAATGTGAATTAAATCGTTGAAAGACAGTTACTCATCACAGGTCTACATTACATACACATTTTATTGGATACAGGGTCTGTCTATGTGGCCAGTGATTGTATATTTAGCGGTGCCCTCTGAGTAATGGTAGCTCGGTGGTTACAAAGAGCCCCAGACATAATTAAACTCTTCAGTGACTTCCTCGCTGCTGTTTGTCCTGGAGTCTCACAACACTGTGATCTCTCATTTTCTCCTTATTAAGCACTAATTGAGAGACAGAGCGAGAGGAGGAAAGAAAATGAAAGGGAAGTGATGAGTAGACTGTGGGTAATGTGTATTAATCAGTGGTGCAGGTAATAGTGATCTGTGTGTTTACAGCCAAACTAATTAGTGCTGAATGAGCGAGAGGGATCAGACTGTTCAGGTCTTTATATGGTCTCATTCAGAATCAGAACCAGACCTGATCCAGAAAGTGAGTGAGTGGAACATAGGCTGTAATAAGAGTTCTGTTAGACATGTGTTCTCAAGACTTCATAAAACAAATGTGCAATAACCACCAAAGTCTATAAAATCTGTGGAACAGAAATCAGTGAATTAATACTGTTCTAGAAGTTCTGCAAACACCTTGTCTTTGTGTCACACGTTTTAGTTTTTTTAATGGCTTTATAGCCCACATTTCCTGGGTGTTGATTTATAGTCTACATTTTCACATTAGTCAAGACTACCACATTTAAATGCGTTTACAAGGAGAGGAGAGAAAAAGCTAATTCAAGAGTTGTTATGTGTAAGTAAAGCTGTATATTTAGAGAGAAAACAGCCCTAGGTTTTGCTCTGACTGTTTCTCTGATCACTGTGATCTGTAAGCCACTATCAAAGATCATTGAGCCATGCATCTCAATGAGGCTGGCATTGATTGGCTGAAGTGGACCAAAGCAGGCTTCGATCTTTGCCCTCTGGTCCTGAGAAGGGAATATGGTCGCAGCAACATAGCTGGACTGTCGGCCAGTGCACTCTCCATCAATGGGATGATTGGACTCATAGATGCGGGGCCACGCCTGCCCTGATGGAACAATTGTAGTGTCTAATGTAAGAGATGAGCGTGGCTGGAGGAACTTGAGCTGCTGCAGAGACATGAGGTGGTTGTAGCTGATTGACCCATGGTCACAGAGGTTATGTCCATTGATCCGTGGAGCAGAATAAAGGCCTTTAGCTTGCGGCGCTTTAGAATGAGTCTATTTGGGCTTTAGGATTCCTGTCCATTTCCACAGAGAATTTTGATCATGTGACTCCCACAGACTCAGCTCCATGTAGAGCACACAGCACTACAGAGGCTAAAGGGCAATCAATGTGCTTCAAGAGGTTGATACAGATCTTATTAGTCAATGAATGATCATTAGTGGTCTAACGAGCCATCGACCTGAGCAAGGGGCAAAGGTTGTGGTGCTTGTGGTGAGTGTCTTTAATACATTAAACACAATTGATTGCACAGTAGGGGGTTATATCTGAAGGATGCCAAAATGAGATTGGACATGAAAGATCTCAGGTCAAGCCTGGAGGAAGTGTAGCTTGATCAGTTTAAATGTAGTTAGAATTGAACATTGGTCCCAACAGCATATTAGTCTTTTCTGTATTATTGCTTTTTATAATAATAAAAAACACATATGTAGGAGTAAGTTGAGTGTTTCAAAGGCTGGAGTAGACTTTGAAAGCTGAGGAAATGACTGCGCTTACAGCAGATGTGTTACTACAGGGCCTATTATGTTGCTCATTAAATACCCAACCTCTCAATAGGCCATTATTTCCCCAATAAAAAACAAACGGCAGCCTGCATAGTTTCCCCTTGCCCCTGCCTCTTGCTCTACCTCACAGACGCAAAAGACCTGACTAATATCCTGCATGTGATGCAGTTAAATAGGAAGCAGGCTGCGGGATAGGGCGGGGTACAGGTGTGGCAGGAGCCAGTAGCTTTTATAGCTCCACATCTTCTGTGAAACTGTGCCAAGGACCTGCCGACACAACCCAGCAGCGCAGCACGGGCCGCCAAGCATTAACTGTGTTGCCTCTGCCTCATGCCCACTGCTTGTACAGGCCTTGTTATGCTTTATAGAGGGCTTTCTGATGTGCTTACAGAAAGGGTTTGATGATTGCTATAATGACGCCACTTTGAGTGAGTTGTCTCAGCACTTTATTGGCAGAGGAAAACAGATGATTCTGACAAAACAAGCGTCCCCTCCTCATATGCAGCTGTGTGTCTGTCATTCCAAGCTGCACTGCCCTGCACATGTCAGTCACAATTATAGCATGGCTGGAGGTTTGTCACCAGGGGACGTTCGTCACCATGTCTGCCCTGAAGATCAGCCTTTTCATGCCCCGCCATAATGTCAGCGAGTGACATGGCGGCCTGATGTGATGTGGCATTCACTAAAGGTCACGTTAGGCATCTGGGCCTGGTCTGCCTCAGCGGCTGTGGCAGCCGTCATATGGGTGCTGGCATCGGCCATTACCCGGGCCCTGGGGGGGATGCACCACTTTGAGGATTTGTCAGCAGGATTTTGATCTCTCTGTTTCAGTAGTGCGTACCGATCCGCAACTTCACAGTCCACACAGTGAATGTAAACAACTAAATAATTGTATAACTTTTCTATATAATAAGAAAAAGAATATAAGTTGGCTTGTGTGCAATTATAGCTAGTCAAGTAAAAAAAAATCTGACACAAGGCATTTCTAAAATAAAATTAAACAGTTGGGGTAATTGAGAAAATACTGTGTTTTGGAGCCAATGGACATTAAATGTTAGCTAAGGTCTTAGGAGAAGGAATTGTAGGTGGACAAAGGCTTGTCAGGAGTAGGAGGACCTGCGCTGGTGGGACTCAGAGAATATAAAGAGGAACAATACGAGACAGAGGCGCTTTAGGAGATGGGCTGTTCCCACTCAACATAAGTCACTCAGAGAGCCAGTCGCCACGGCCTGTTGCCGTAGTGATGAGCGCTAACAAGCCCCACAGGCAGGTTTAACAGCCCCCTGTTGTGTGTCAGGACCCCCCAGGCTGAAGGGGGCAGGCCTGACTCATGCTGACAGGGGGTTCTTCTGTGGACAGCGCACGATGGAGATGTGTAAAAAGATGCTCTTAAATCAGCAACTGTCACTTATGAGAGTTCAGCACACACATATTTAAAGTAATGTTATTTCTTAAGCTTTTTAAATTACTTTTGGACTTTTGGTATATTACATTAGCATCATCTATGTTCAATACAGCAAAAGCAATTTATGGAAAGTAGCAGCAAGGTGGTATTTCTTCACAATGAAAGGTGAAACCAGGCTTTATCAGCTCCTTATGAAGTCTATGCCTCAGCATACTAGTTCATGCAAGTGTGCGAAGAAACTATTTTTGACCAATAAACCCTGAAAAGTCAAGTTTAAATAATAGATCCCCTTTAAACATCTCCCTTTTTAATTTTAATTTTGTGTGGGGCAGAGAGGGAAGAGGGGCAGTTGTGTCAAAAAGTGGACCAATAAAACACCTTAAAAATCAAATCCCATTGCTCTTATCGCGGCGCCATTCAGAGATGTTATCTGCGCAGGTAATGTGGTTATAAATTCAATTTCTGCTCTGAGATTTCATTGTTTACCGTGCCTGCATGTTCCGGCCGGCAAGGTGCAGAAAGCCAGAATAGGGCTGGATGCGTGTCGGGAAAAGTCATTTAGGTTTTTGCGAGGGATGCAAAAAAGGTGAGAGTGGACGCAGGTGAATCTACAGGAGCTGTCAGTCTCCCAAGGACACCCGACTCTGCCTTCTATTTTCACCACATGTTTTATTTAGAGGCCATTTGGTCCTATTTGGTTCCTCATTATTGCGGCTCATAGCTCAACTAATGTCAGGGGACGCCACAGACATTGAATCCTGTTGTGGCGCCGACGATTTGGAGTGTAGTGTTTGTGTCCACTGTTCAGATAATAGGCTCCACAAGGAAGTTTAGTCCAGCTGACAGAGAAGGGTCAGAGTGTGTCAAAAACTATAAACCATGTATGATTTACCGCTCCTGCAAAGTTTCATTTTCATAAACAGGCCTGTCATTTGTTTTGTCATGATGGTGTGAAAATGGGAAATTAGATGCGTTTGGCCCGTAAGCTCTTTCTACATGATTGATAGCTTTCGGAGTAAATCACCTCATCTACCTGGTAAAATCTTGATATAGTGAAGCTATGTGTGGCTGCTTATGGCGGTTATCCATCAGTGGGACCCAATGGGCTGAGTCCCCTCCTGGGTAATGTTCCTATTGACAGCCTATGATGTCAACACCCTGACAGCAGCGAGCAGGATCCCGGATGTGTGTTGTTTTACTATCACTGCCTCTGTAAATAGCACTCGCAACTGACCAGAAACAAAGACGTCAATAGCTAAAATAAAAATCTTAAAAGTTGCAATATAAAAATGATTACGGGTAAGCCCAAATGTTAATGGGGCAATGGAAATGATTTTTTAAAGAAGTATCAATAATGGTCTAGATATTATTGCTTTTGGGTGAGTCAGTAACACATCTGCCTTAATCTTTATGTATCATTGCGAGATGATGCCAAAATGTGAAATCCACCTAGTGTCTGTGTAGTTTTTACAATTCCTTGTTTAGAGTTTTCTATTTCAAAATGTTGGTTGAATACAAATAAATGTAGATTTTTCAAACATGTTCAGTATCATTTGCAAGGTTTGTGAGCTGATCAGTTTTGTCTAGATCTACAATGCTTACAGTTGAGTGATAAATTTAAAACAAAAAAACTAATTATTAAACAATTTTCCCCTCTGTAGGTAAAATAAAGGTCCTGTACGACACACAGACTCCAATGTGTCCCATTTGTCAGAGCGTTTTGAGACCGGGAGAGCTACAGGAGCACATGGAGCAAGAACTATCCAAAATCGCCCAACTTCAAATTAGGTATTACACCCACAACAACTTATCTAATTTTTCTTCAAGGTTTTTAGATTGTCAAAGTCCCTTAGCATTCAGATGATGATTAATGCTGCCTGTTGAGTGTGGCTTAGGGCCTCACCAGCTCCCTCAGGTGGTGTCTGCTTGTCCATTGTTTACAAGTTGCTTCATTGTTCCCTACATATTTCATATAGCCGCCCCAGGCCTCATGGGGACAAATCATACAGTGAGCCGATAATGTCCCGCTAATGGCTCAGACACACACACACAGTGACACACACAGTTACACACACACACGCACTCACACACACATGCAAACGTTACCTGCTGCTTAGACCCGAAGAATGATTCCTCCAATAAAGACATTACACTCCAAATCTGCTTAACGACCGCTCCATGGACAGTAATGGATTCAAATTGAACTTGGCCCACGGGGACTGTGTGTAGTGAGCAAGAAAAATCATACAATGAGGTTAGATTTCTGGATACAAAAATAAGGACAGAATAGGAAAACGGTGCTCTACCTACAAATTGTACTGTAATCATTCACACACAAAAAACTTTGATAGTATCAATGTAATTAAGAAGATCAATCCAACTAAATTATGTGCATTCAACTCACACGGCCTTTTTCACATTTGGAGATTCTGTATTCTTTCCTTTTGGTTATTGCAAAAAAAAATACTTTTTTAAGCCACATATTCTAGGTTGTATTTGAGATTTCTTAAATTGTATAACTGCGAAATAGTCTGTGGAAGTTGAATGCATATTTTTCTGGTTGGACTGATTTACCTGAATAAGTAAACAGAGACTATTATTTAGCTATTTATTTGTTTATTGCTAAAGATATTTTTTTGTCCTCAATTTTTAATACTATTTTTGTCTTACCAGTGTCACTCCAATGCACGATCAGCTTTTGAGGACTCCAAAGGTAACACACCTTTTCTTTCGATATATATACTGTATATATAGTAGAGGATTGTAGCTGATATTTTACTTTATTTAATATTTCGCTGCAGTCACTGACTCTGCACATAAAACGTGAAGGAAGCTCCCCGACCTCTCCTCTACGAGCAGCTGAGGATCTTCACTCTGATCGCTACCAGGTAAAAGAAAAGTTGTATTTTTTATTCAATAAACTTATTTAATCTTTCTTGAACTTAAGTTAAAGAAGAAAATATTGATTATTAAAATAAATAAGAAAGATAATAGTAGCAGCCAGTGCAACAAGACAAAGTGTAATCAACATTTTAGTTTTTACCACATCACGAGAGGGACAGTGTTCATAATGTGAATAGCATCAGGGTAGAAGCTGTCTTTCTTTTTTTTTTTCAAGGATTCTTTATTGTTTTTTTTAAGATTCGTCTATTTATGTCAGATGTATCTAAATTCACATTTGCATTTGTTGCAGACGTTCCTGCGTGTGCGTGCAAACAGACACACTCGACTCAATGGTATGTAATACTAAGCCTGCACTGTGTGTTTTTGTGGTTTACAAAGACACTGTCAGCTCCATATGTAAAGATTAACACACTCGTCTCATGCTGTGGACCCATACTGCTGAAGTGTTCATTGTGTTTTATGCAGCAGTTGTGTTTTGCTTGCGCCCACATCTCCTTCACCATTCGCCCAAAATCACTCCATTTTTCCCACACATCTCCACTGGCCTAGCGCCCACACGAGCAGAGGAGCTATTAACCTCTGAACTTTGACCTCTCGATATGTTAACAGTCGACGACCTCTGCTGGTGCAGGTGCTACGTCAAATCTGCCCCATTACGCCCTCACAGCGCCGGAGCACACCTAGACTGCACACAAGCTGGTAAGAGAGCAGCACCTCATCCCATGTCCAGCTCAGAAGGCCTCCATGTTTACTAAGATACCTTTTACTTACTGGCTCGTAAATTTTTAACCATAATTCATACATAAAATTAAAAACTGTTAATGGTTTTGTGATAGAGCTGTGAGTCTGTGTGCAGAAGACCCAGGTGTGAGTGGAGCTGTCGAGCTCTGTTAGTCTTTATGGGGCCTTATAAGAGGACAGCATAATGAGTTTCTAAATACATGTCAGAGAAGAAAGGCTCAGACCTCTTGTGTTTATTAAACCTCTCTCTCCCTCTCTCTCCCCACCTATCCTCTCTCTGTCTCTTCCTCTCTCACCCTCTCTCCTATTTCTCTCTCTCTTCTCTTTCTCCCAACCCCCCTCTTCTCTCTCTCTTTCTCCCTCTGGTTGATGGGCCTGTCCCTTGCTCGTCTCTTTAACCCTCATTATGTTTAGTGAGACGCCAGCGCTCAGGTCACGGCCCACGCCCCCATGTGTGCCCCTCAAGAGCCACTGTCAACTCAGAGAAATTAAAAACCTCTAAAAGTTAATGTCCCCTTTAGTGATCTGCAGCTCAGAGTGAAGGGGTTCTGCTGTGTTAACTTTTATATCAAAAACACAAACTCACAGAGGTCTGGCTGAAGTGGTGACAGGACGAGAGAGAGTTATTTCTCTAAATTGTAAGTGCTTTGAGAACGCCTTGGGCATTGTAAAGCGCAATATAAATGTAATCTCTTATTATTATTATTATTAACAAATACACAGGGGGCTTTGTGAGAATAAGTTAAGAATAATTTCTAATTGAAAAACCCAGTTACTTCTTATTCTTACAAATTCATTACAACCAATCTTTGTTATGTATTTGGACTTTCAGCTTTGTTTAAAAAGGCAGAATTTACCAAAAAAATGTGAAATAAGTAATGTTTTTTCTCTTTGTCTTGTGTCTTCAGTCAGGATGGGGAAGCTGAAGAGGAGGAAAGAAGATGGACAGGTAGATTCTGACATTTCCTGATGTCATTTAGATATTAATATGTTTAGATACAGTTTCATAATAGATCATAAACAGGTAAAGCAGCGCTCTGACCTTCTGACACTGTCGACTGCCTTTGATCAAGTGGCATTAGGATCACTGTCATATCAATGTGTGTCCATGTGAAAACACCAGCCACGCTGCATCACGGCTATAAAAACATGAAGTAGATACATGGCTGGAGGTTGTGACAGGGAGACATATTCAAATTAAAATATAACATTATAGTGTGTGTTTTAGGAAGCAGACCTAATGTCCCCAGAGGAGGACTGGGCGGACCGCAGGAGGATACACATGGCTTCACTTGTTGGAGGATTCAAAGGTAAAACCAAAAATAATATTAAAGATATAGACGTATGTTTATGCAAGACAGTGATTCTGCTCACTGAAGGGAGATAATGTGAATGAGTGGCTCTTGAAAAAGCACTGAACTTTTCAGTCTTGATTATTGCACAGCAGACTGCCTCAGAGCTTAGACCCTAAAGTAACACAATTCATAATTGTGACCTGCTAACTTCTTAACACTAGCACATTGACATCGGCCGCAGTTTAGCTCAGTGGGTAGAGTGTGCGGCCCATTTTCAGAGTTCGAAATGTTCACTCTGGCGTCATGAGTTCAAATCTGGTTCACAACAATTTGTCCAAATCAGTCTTCACTCTTTTCCCTGATTGCCATACTGTTCTATCAATAAAGCTGAAAAAAAAACAACACTTACACTTTACTATGTACTCGGAGTTTTTAAATTTGCAGTTAAAAAGTCTGTATTTCTGCCTGGTTAGGTTCAGTGTTAGTGAGTACGTCGACGAAGGATTGTCGAGACAGTGATGGGGATCTGGATGTGGACGGAGATGACACACTGGAGTACGGCAGAGCACAGTATCCTTTACATGGAAAACATAACTATGCTTTTAAATGAAAACAGAAAGGGAATTTTGTCATTATATTTTTATAAATGTTGTGATATTAGTGGTTTGTTCTGTGCAGCTTTCCTTGAATGTACTTTGTAGATACACAGAGACAGATGTGATCCCATGCTCAGGAGAAAGCTCAAAGGAGATTACATCAAAGTAAGTTTTTATTTCATAATAATCATTAGTTAATAATAACAACAATAATGATATTTTGATAATACCTGTTTTTGTAAATTATGAATATCTTAAGTCTGAGTAACACTTCCTTTATTTCGGTTGCACCAGCATGCCAGATTCTCGGCTAAACCCAGACATCCCAAAGTGGTCAAACGAGGGTGAGTTTTCTTCTAAAATGATCTGATTGTGTCTTTGAGATTAAACAGGTAATAATACATATTCACTTGTTTATTTACAGGAAGTCCATCCACAAGCAGCATAGACAAAGCAGACAGCAGTATCAGTGGCCTCCCAAAAACCTGCAAAAACTCTGAGATTGAGACGTAAGTAAAGCACTAGTCATAAGTCACAGTTGAATCTTGTCTTATATTTATACTACTGTAGCCTGGGAATATAAATATAAATAATATAAATAAAAAAAAACATGTTTACCAGACATACAGTACTGTGCAATTTTAGACAGGTTTAATAACA
>JAVQJW010150645.1:0-26445 GCA_036025195.1 Hypseleotris klunzingeri
TTATGAGCTGAAGACTTTAAAACATTTTAGATAGTTCTATAATTTCTACCCCATTGTTTTTAATAATGAGCATTACAGTTAACACAACATTAAAAAAAGATTGCCTATGCAAACATCCTGAGCACATACCATTGTTTATATGGTGCATGCATGGTATACGTACAACAGGTGTACAATGTTATAGAACATGTACTAAAATCGGTACATTTACGACCGTGTGTTTCAGATATCGATGAATGCAGCAGCATCCCCGGTGTGTGCGACGGAGGAGAGTGCACGAACACTGCTGGCAGCTACGTGTGCACCTGTCCGCGAGGCTACATCACCAGCACGGACGGCTCCAGATGTGTCGGTTAGTACCATATCCACCATAGACATCCACAATCCCTGCTCATTAGTGTATTTCCTCAGCCGCTGGCTGAACAGCTCACATCGGGATGTTCACATACCCTCCTCCTTCATCAGTGCTTCCTCTGAGTTCTGTTCTGATGAGTCAGGCTGCCTGTGGTCACCATGTGCAGACAAACACAAGCTCACTAGGCCTTAACAAGATTAATCCACTCTCGAATGCTGCTGCCCCAGTGCATTCCTGACTGACATGAAACACTACCAGGTGTATCTGACCAAACCTTAGTCTTCATGGAGGCAAATATAACCATGTGTTGATATAATATTTCAATATTGTGCCTTTAAAATGGACAGTTCAGATCTGTACAATTGAATCTGTCTTCACAGAACCAGCCACATTCACTTCCCTTGAGCGGCATCTTTTTTTTGAAACAGACGATTGCAAACTTTCACTATTTAAATCATTTAGATTATTGGGGTTTGGTTGTTTTGGAAAATAAGAACAAGCAAATAAAATAAAAAATACCCCAAAAGAACAGACTCACAGAGCTTAGCTATGTAAAGACACATCACAACAAGTCGAGGCATTGCTAACACATGGACATCTTGTACACAAACAGGCTGTTGTGTGACCTCAGGTAGTCTGTGAGATAGCATGTCATGTGGCCGCTTGTTTAGCTTCAAGTAACACACATGGAGCTGCTTAAGAAGAAGCACAGAGCAAGGGCAGGGAAGACAAAAACAAAAGATAGAGCCAAGGTGATCCCAATTGTGGAACACCCCCCATAGCAAGTCATAATTATTTACGGTTTCTGCTGGTCCCATTTGCTTTTCATTTTAATATGTGCATTTAAGTTTATATTTACATTTATGTAATGCCATTTAATTCATAAAATATTTTACATTTAGTATGCATATGTTTTATTTATTATTCAAACTATGCAATTAATGCAATTAAGCATTGAAAACTAAATTAACATATGCTTGTTCAACAAAGCCAAGTTGTGAAATCCTGATGAACCAACTGGCTTTAATCTCTCTCCATATAGTCATGTGGGGTGATAAATGTTATGGATTTTGCCTATACAGAGTTAAACACTCGCTGGCGCCAATCCCACAAGACTTGCCTCTTTTGATGTTTCCTTCATATCCCTTGAAAGTACTCTTCGTTGTTTTATATGATACACATGTCTTTACATTTTCCTCTTTTGTTTCAACCTCATTCCATTTTTAGTGATTTGCCCTGTGTCTTTGTTTAAACTGGACTTTTTGAATATACACTTGTTAGTCCATCTGCTTTGGTTGTTTTCTCCAGCACTTTGTGCATTTTTAGTTTTCTTGCACTATATCATTCTTTTTATCTTTTCTATCATTTCCTGTTGGATATACTCTGTTTCATCCTTTGACATCTGGATCTTCCACTTTTGACTTCTTCCCAGTTGTTCACAATATCCACATTTTGTATGTTATCTTAGCCCCTATTTCACAAAGGGATGATGGACTCAAAAGCTTTCTAAAGACGAACTTGGAAACAACATGGTTTGATTGAAGCGTGGGGTGTATGTGTAGCGACAGGAGTTGTTTTTGGGGAGTTGACAGTAATAGGAGCATAATGCCCCCATCACACTGTGAAACGAAGACCTGTCCAGTGAGCCAGTCTGTAAAAACACCTCCCCAAATGAAAGCATATGCCTCTGAACTGAAGCAACACTCGCTCTGGCCCCAGTCTGGATCCAATTTAAGTCATCATCATTCTCATCAGCAACCACCCTCCTCCAGCAACCACCCCCACCTCTGCTCCACTGCGCCTCCAGGTCCGCAATCCTGTGTACTGTAAAATTTGTGTAATTGAAGTTAAAGACTATAAAACCAAATGCCATTAAACTCTATTAGAATCAAATGATTAACTTTTGAACTAACTAACTTACTGAAGAGTCCTGACCCCAGTGAATGAATGTGAAAGTGAATGGTTTGTCATTGTGAGACAGCTATGTAACTAACTGGCCATTGACCTAGTTTATACTGACTAAGACCAATAGTTGATGGCATAGGAAAACTTAACAAGAATGTCAACCATACACATTAAAAAAGTTTTCAAAATGTCAAGGTCATGTCTTAAACAATCAGATAAAAAATAATTTTTAGGTCAGTTTCCCATATTATCTGGTCATATTTTACAGTGTGCGCTGTTTTTAGGTTATATAGTGTACAGAACAGCCTGTCTGTGTTTGTTCTGTATTTGTTCCCAGACACAGTGTTGTATCTAATTGGCCAGAATTACTCCAGATGGAAATGATTAATTCCAGACTGCTGGCTCATTATTGAGTTAATCGACTACTCCCCCAACCAGCAGCCCAATTAATTTCCCTATTTTAATAATACTACCAACTACAATTGCACAATATACTATAATATCTATTTAATAGTGTAATGTAATGTAATAAAATGCTCAAAATATGTTCAACCAACCCAATTAAAAGTATAATCATTGTTTGGTTAGTTTAGTCTTGGTTTGGTTCTGGTCTAGTTATGTTTAGGTTTTGATACTCATCCAAATTGACTAGAAATTCTTCTGTTTCTTCTTTCATTTACATTAAGGTAAGGTTTCTGTGTCAAAATACTGTCTACTGTTATACTATGCTACAAGTCGTTTTGTCTATTGACTTCTTAGACACACCTTTGAACCCCACCCCTAGCTCCTGGCCCATTGACCTCGACCCAACAAACTGGTACAATTAAGAGCCCTTTCTGGAGGCCCTCAGATGCCTACAGTCAGCCGAGACCCCAGGCAACCTTTCTCAGTGACAGCCCATAAAGCAGCTTCCTCTTGTGCTAGAATCCATCTTTTCACTTTTGACGGGCTACCACCTTAGCTTTTATGTTGCCGTTTTATTGAGAACAATTGCTTCCTGTTAATGGTACATTTATTGGTGTTTGGGTCCAGTTTTATCGATTTTTTTTACAGTGTATTACATTATAGAATTACACCCACTATCCACTGTATTAGACATGTTGTACCTTTGTACCTAATAAATGGACCCCTGGGAGATTTTCTGGCCCTATGGTTCTAAGATCTATTGATAACATTATGTACAGATACACCTATATTCACCATATGGAAAATAGTATCCAGACTAAATACTGTAAAGCCTCTCATTTTTAAACCTGTTTTGCCTGTGTCTTACAGATCAGCGTGTCGGCACCTGTTTCTCTGCCCTGGCGAATGGCCGCTGTGCCGCTGAGCTGACCGGACAGTACACCAAAATGCAGTGCTGTTGTGACACTGGACGCTGCTGGGCTTTGGGACAGATTCCAGAAATGTGTCCCGTCAGGGGCTCTGGTGAGTAGTAAATAAAGACAGAAGAATGTGTGACAGATGCAAACCCCATGTCTCCGATGACCTACAACATCTGTGTAAAATAATCTCCTCAAAAATATCACCGGGCCCGATTTGGATATATTCATCTGCTTTATTGTAACATGCTGGCATTCCTCAAGATGAGATGACTACAATTTGACATGAACTTTGACAGTAAATAAAGCCAGGATAAATGGACATGCCAAATAAATTTAACACAAATGAAAAACTCGACAGCAGCGATGTTATTAAATAGAACTTTGATTTAATATGCGGATGACAGAATGGCAAGAGCATGCATGAAATCATAGGCACAAATGAAACACAGAAATTGTGTTTGAAGATAATGGCACAAAAACCCTTCTGATGCGTGAGTGTGTTTTGTTACATTGTCTTTTTGTTTACGGCAAATTAAGTATATTTTGTGTCTTCAAGTTAATTTAATTTCCTAAGATTTTCTGCCTCAGTCAAGGTCATCAATCTTTTGGTGTGTTTGGTGGTGGAGCAACTAGTGTGGTTTTGCTGTCACGTATGTCTCAAAGCAGCTGTGGATTGTACAGACATTGCTTACCTACATCAGTTACTATTACTTTTAAAGACAAATTATTATTTATATTTTGTTTATATGTTCAACATTTTTGGCAAACATTTGTGATTGGCTCGTAGGCTGTACATAGATACACATATGATTATTACATTGAACATAGTCCACCTGGAAGTCATAACTACAGTCATATGCTAATATTTAAAGTTGTGATGTCTATGTTCTTCTATGTGCAGATGAGTTTAGGCGCCTGTGCATTGTGGGCGTACCTCAAGGCCATGGTCTTCCTCATGTTTATCCGAATGGACCTTTCCCTAACACCAATGGCAATGGATTTCACTATGGATACAAGTTCCCAAGCTTACCCAATGGTAACGGCAACGGTGGTAACGGTGGAACAGGAGGAGGCGGATTTGGTGGTAATGGGGGCGGCTTTGGTGGCAATAACGGCAATGGAGGAGGGCTAAATCACCAGCACATAGGTCAGTCTATTTAATTAATAAATGTACTGCTTTATTTTTTCTGGCTAATATAAAATTGACTGTATTTTCAGGTACTGTGTCTGTGAATGATACTGTTGACGTGTGCAAGCATTTCACCAATCTGTGTTTGAACGGACGCTGCATCCCAACTCCTCAACAACCTCCCAGTTATCGATGTGAATGTAACATGGGATACAAGCAGGACATCCGCGGAGAGTGTATTGGTAAGTCACATCTTGTTATATTAGGACATAAACAACAGACTTTGAATGGTGCAGAATACAAATGACAAGTTAAATCAACTGTAATAAAAAAAGAACATAAAGCTACTTAGGGCCTGAGGTGGAGGATATCTTGGATACTTTAAAGGGAGGATGAGGATATATTATAATCACATACTGATCTGTTTAGATAGGATTAAGAAGCCGATATCTTTGACTTTTCATCATTTTAGACAGTACACAAGAAAAAATATATAAAAATCTTATTATGAAAAGACAATTTAATATGAAAAAGCCCCTAAAATAGTTATCTTGTTATTAGATATAGGCACAAACACATATAGAGTAAATGCACATATGATTACATGCACTATACTGCCACCTTCTGCCAATATAAAATAACTATGTTGAGGCATTCACTCAAAATAGATCAAATAAAAAGAGAAAAGCTGACATTTGAACTATTCTTCTTTTTAATTTGACCAGATAATGATGAATGTGTGAGTAATCCTTGCATTAATGGAGACTGCGTCAACACACCTGGATCCTATCACTGCAAGTGTCATGAAGGTTACCAGGGAACTCCCACCAAACAAGCCTGCATCGGTATGTGATTTTACGGGCCATTAGGGGGGTAAAGTAACTCCGTGTTCTTTTGGTGTAAATAAACGGCATTAATCTTTATGACAGAGTTTAAATGCATTTCATTAAGTGTGTTCCTAACCTTTATTTGGGATAAAGTCTATAAACTGGCTATCTGTAATTGTGTCTCTTCTCTTTCCCCTGGTTTCAGACATTGATGAATGCATTGTGAATGGAGTCATGTGCCGCAATGGTCGCTGTGTCAACACCGAGGGAAGTTTTCAGTGTATCTGTAACGCTGGCTTTGAGCTTACTCCAGATGGAAAGAATTGTATTGGTAAGAAAAACATTACAAAACTACCTGACTTTGCTGTAAGAGATTCTGCTAATATCCTGATTCAACCTATTGTTTCAGATCATGATGAATGTGCCACCACTAACATGTGTCTCAATGGCATGTGCATCAACGAAGACGGCAGCTTTAAATGTATTTGCAAACCTGGTTTTGCACTTGCACCCAATGGTCGCTATTGCACTGGTATGTAAGATTTCTAAAGAGCCATATTGTAAAGGTTAGTGTAAGTGTAAGTTCATTTAAAAACTGATTAAAACTTTCTGATTCTGTTCTATGACGTAATGCATGTTGTCAATGTTGTACAAAATTCTGTAGAGGCCGGAGGAGGGACAAAAGTAAAACTCGAATACTATTGGTCAAAGTGGTAACCCAGAAATTCTGATTTGATGTTGCGCCAGAGGCCGGGTGGACCATAGTAAAAATAATAATAATGACAGATTACCTACTTTACATCTTAGAATAGAGTCAGATAAAGTATTTTTACATTTAACAACCTCTGGACTACAGCTTTAATTCACAAAATACAAAGCTAGACTAATTACTAACAAGTCATTCATTGTCTTTCTCAGATATCGATGAATGCCAGACTCCAGGCATCTGTATGAATGGTCGCTGTATTAACTCGGAGGGATCTTTTCGCTGTGAGTGCCCTCCTGGTTTGGCCATAGATGTTGATGGCAGGGTTTGTGTGGATACTCACATGAGGACTACCTGTTATGGTGCTATTAAAATGGGCACCTGCTCGCGCCCCTTCCCTGGTGCTGTAACCAAATCCGAGTGCTGTTGTGCTAATCCCGAACATGGCTTTGGAGAACCATGTCACCCCTGTCCCTCCAGAAACTCAGGTAAATGATTACTATACTTAGCAGGAGTTGGGAATATTAAAGCTGTAATAAGTATATGTTTCTCTTATTATTGGCCTTCAGCTGAATTTCAAGCTATATGCAGTGGTGGTATCGGTATCACAACTGATGGCCGTGGTAAGAATATTTAACATGTTTCTAAAAGATTTTCAAATGTTTTTTTTTAAGGTTATTTAAATTTTGTGCTAAAAATGCTGTGCTTTCATAGACATCAACGAGTGTGCCCTGGATCCGGACATCTGTCAAAATGGGATCTGTGAAAATCTGAGAGGAAGTTATCGCTGCATCTGCAACATCGGATACGAATCTGACACTAGTGGCAAAAACTGTGTTGGTAGGTTAAATTTAGTAAATGGCTTAATATTAATATTCAAATTTGAATCTCCAGCTCTTGATGTTGAGATTGATGTTTCTTTCAGATATCAACGAGTGTCTGGTGAACCGGCTACTGTGTGATAATGGTCTATGCAGAAACACTCCTGGCTCCTACACCTGCTCTTGTCCCAAAGGTTTTGTCTTTAAACCCGACTCTGAAACTTGTGAAGGTAAGCTCACAACATCAAATCATACACCAAAATGAACTCTGATTTAACTACTCTTCTTCATCACTGTCTTTTTGGCCATTGTTATTATAGAGACATTTTTACCAGATGAGTTGCCTGTAGCTCCTAGTTTTAGTCAACATTTAGTCATACCTCCCAAAACGTGATTGTGGTTTGTTTACCTCAGCCCTGGCCTCAGTGTGTGTTCTTTTTCCAGATATCAACGAGTGTGAATCTAGTCCCTGCATCAATGGAGTTTGTCGTAATGTTGCCGGGTCCTTCAACTGTGAGTGCTCTCATGGCAGCAAACTGGACTCCACCAACACCATCTGCGTGGGTAAGAAGTGTTTCCTTACTTATTCATGCTCTTCAAATGAGAGCATTGCTTAAGATTAAATTTACCAAGTTATTTTAGTAAACAAATCCTTAGTTTTTATTTTCCAGAAAACAATTTATTCTGAAGCATCTGTGCCACATTGAGTTTAGATTAGATTATGACTTGCAAACATGGCCTTGGTTGAGATTGGAAAGTTTGCTTTAGTGAGTTACTACACAGAAACAGACTGACATGTGGTATGTGTGATCAAAGCTGAGTTGAGTGCACAATTTCCACTTGATTTTAGCATTGTTCCATTTTAAAACAAAAAGAAAAACTAAATTGCATGCAAATAAGTTAAGCTTGTCAGTCAATTGAATAAAAAGAAATAGAGTGTTTACATTGCCTCATGGTTATGGAGCAAATCTGTCACTACTTTTAGTTGTTCAGAAGATGATTTTGAGAAGTATTGCAAATATCCTTATAATTGTTTTTGACCTAAACAGACAGTATGAAGAGCACGTGTTGGCTGACGATACAGGACAACCGCTGTGAAGTCAACATCAACGGAGCCACGCTCAAGTCTGAGTGCTGCTCTACTCTGGGAGCGGCCTGGGGCAGCCCCTGTGAACCCTGCGAAATCGGTGAGTTTCCCCCAATGTTAATAGTCAATTTTGGATTTCTTATTTCTTCTGATTATATATATGTACTTATACTTTGTGCTATCTGGTCTTTCCCTTTTTCTAAATTACGTTTTTTCATCTCTTTAGACACTGCCTGCTCTCGTGGATTTGCTCGTATGAAAGGCCTTATCTGTGAAGGTAAGCCCATGTTATGAATTACTATAAAGTGATTTAGATTCTGTCCTTGTTGTGTACCATAAAACCCTCCAGGCACATATCTAATTAAAACCTGTATTTTTCGCCTTCTAATGTACAATGCATTGCTCCTTATAGACATTAATGAGTGTGAGGTGTTCCCGGGAGTGTGCACAAATGGCCGCTGTGTAAACACCCAGGGCTCTTTCCGCTGCGAGTGTCCCGAGGGCCGCACTCTGGACGAGACCGGACGCACCTGTGTGGGTAAGAGACCTTCTCAACTGCATAACAGAGCTAAGAATATACATGGTGTAAGTGAGATTGTGCTGTTTATTTAGTCTGAAAAGTATATAATATATAGAGAATTAAAGTTATTTTTGTCCTTTTTTCTGCCTATTCCTATTACAAATTCAGCATTTATATCAACTTATTCTTTTGGTGCTGACTATCACTTTTGTTTAGTGATAGTTTTCTGTTTTCTCATCAATAACTTTTAATTGGTATGAAATATTGCTGTGATATTTTGCTAGTCAAGAGTTTTGTTTGACGGGTATATTCAGTTCTCACTAAGTTGTAATTTAGATTCCCAGCCCTTAATATTTTTCACTCAAAAAATTTTAATTCCACAACTGTATTTTTTGTAGACATGCGATCGGAGCAGTGCTATATGAAGTGGCATGAGGATGAATGTGGAGCGCCGTTGCCGGGGAGATATCGTATCGACATGTGCTGCTGTTTGGTGGGTGCTGCTTGGGGCATCGACTGTGAGGAGTGTCCCAAAGAAGACACACCTGAGTTTAAGGCCATCTGTCCCAGAGGGCGGGGCTTTGCTAACAGAGGGGACATTCTGACCGGCAGATCTTTCTATAAAGGTAAGAAATGACATAATAATTGCATAAAATTACCACTTAAAATTTGATATGTATGATTAATCTAATGCATTTCTCCTCAGATGTGAACGAGTGTAAGGTGTTCAATGGTATTTGCACTCATGGGACGTGTCGTAACACCATTGGCAGTTTTAAGTGTCGCTGCAACAGTGGTTTTGCTCTGACAGCCGAGGAAAGGAACTGCACAGGTAATTAATGTTAATCACTGAGATGCTGTAAAGGTTAAAACATAATAAATGTGAATATAACTAATTATATTTTTTTACCTTAGATATTGATGAGTGCCGCATCTCTCCTGACCTGTGCGGACATGGTACCTGTGTCAACACGCCGGGCAGTTTTGAGTGTGAATGCTTTGAAGGCTACGAGAGTGGATTTATGATGATGAAGAACTGCATGGGTAAGACAGAAAAGGAATTAGACACATTATGTATAGTCTGATCTGGAGTTGATCTGCACTGACTGCTGCTTGACCCACAGACATTGATGAGTGTGAGAGAAACCCACTGTTGTGTCGCGGAGGCTCCTGTATTAACACTGAAGGAAGTTATGAGTGTGACTGTCCCACTGGTTATACACTGAGCAATGATGGATCAGCCTGTGAAGGTATAGTATCACTTGTCCATATACTTTTTTGCAAAACTGACAGCCTTTAGTTCGTTTTAGTCAACTAAGGCCCTTCCCTTTACAATACTGACTTAGTCTATTAATCATTCTACTTAGTCATTACTTTAGTCAGCTAACCATTTCTTCATGTCAGCTACAGCCCTACTTCAATACAATGTTATAAAACTGTAATGTGTCTTTGTTTTTATCAGATTGGAATGAATGTGAACTCAGTGAGAACTTGTGCCGAAACGGCCAGTGTGTAAACATGCCTGGAACATATCAGTGCTCATGTGACACCGGTTACCAGGCCACTCCCGACCGACAAAGCTGTGTTGGTACGTTTTTTTCACACATTTTAAATTTAAACTATTGATTGTTGAATGTTATATTGTATTCACCCACCCCTAATTTGTGGTCTCCTCACATAGATATTGATGAGTGTACTATTATGAATGGAGGCTGTGAAACTCATTGTACAAACTCAGAGGGCAGCTATGAGTGCAGCTGCAGTGAAGGCTACGCTCTGATGCCTGACCTCAGGACATGTTCTGGTAAGGAATCGGTTACAGGACAAATGATACACTACATGCTGTTTATATTTGTTCTTTTATTTTTAAGGTACAATCTGTGTTATGTTGCCAGTTTGATCAAATATTGTCTTTCTTTGTTAGATATTGATGAATGTGAGGAGTCACCAGACATCTGTGATGGAGGCCAGTGCACTAATATTCCTGGTGAATATCGGTGTTTGTGTTACGATGGCTTCATGGCTTCAATGGACATGAGGACTTGCATCGGTAGGAAATACTTTTTTCAGTTTTAATCTCATCAAATATTATTTATTTTCTAAATTGCTTGCACCTTTTTCTTCGTAGATGTGAATGAGTGTGACCTAAACCCAAACATATGTCTCCATGGCGACTGTGAGAACACCAAAGGCTCGTTCATCTGCCACTGTCAGCTCGGATACTTTGTGAAGAAGGGCTCCACTGGCTGCACAGGTACATAATATATGTCTCTTCATATGTGCATTGGAGTGCTGAGGCGGTGAACTCAAGCATACAGTATTTTTAGAGACAGTTATCATTAATTGAAGATGTTCTGAATCTTCAGACCAGGTCAGTCTTACGGCATAGAAATTAACCCAATCCCTTAAATAGAATAACAAAACTCTGAGTGGAAAAATCTAACCAGGTTTGATATAAAATACTGTCTACTACAGATGTTGATGAATGTGAGATTGGAGCTCATAATTGTGACATGCACGCCGCTTGTATCAATGTTCCTGGAAGTTTCAAATGCCGCTGTCGAGATGGCTGGATCGGAGATGGCATCAAATGTATTGGTCAGTACAAGGAAATATTCTTTTGTTTTCTTATCTCTCTTGGTAGTTTGTGTTATTTATGCATATTCTCCGTTGTGTAGACCAAGATGAGTGTTCTGCAGAGGACCACAACTGTAATATCAATGCAGACTGTGTCAACACACCAGGGTCCTACAGGTGCACATGCAAAGAGGGCTTCAATGGAGACGGATTCTCATGCTCTGGTGAAGTTCTATTATCAATGTTGTTGTGAATAAAGTGTGTTTATGTGCAAATTCACGGTTTATTAATGAATTGTTTATTTATGTTTAATGTTCTCTTCAGACATGGATGAGTGTGCAGATAATGTGAACTTGTGTGAGAATGGACAGTGTCTAAATGCTCCTGGTGGATACCGCTGTGAGTGTGAGATGGGCTTCACCCCGACAGAAGACAACAAGGCCTGCCAAGGTGCTGCACTCATTCTGTCACCTTACATACACTTCTTACACGTGGATAGTGTAGCTAATGTCTGCATCCTCTTGTTCACCTCACACAGATATCGATGAATGTAATTTCCAGAACATCTGTGTGTTTGGGACGTGCCAGAATCTTCCCGGGATGTTCCGATGTGTCTGTGATGACGGTTATGAGCTGGACCGTAGTGGAGGAAACTGCACTGGTGAGTGTTACACTAGTGTCATCTAATACTAAACAGACCCCCATTGTCTGGCCTTGGTCTAAAGTGTTTTTGATATGTCTCTCTCTGCAGACATCAATGAGTGTGCTGATCCTGTGAACTGCATCAATGGACTGTGTGTGAACACTCCAGGCAGCTACCTGTGTAACTGTCCTGCCGACTTTGAGCTGAACCCCACTGGAGTGGGCTGTGTGGGTGAGTGACATGATGGAACAGATATTTCTCTATATACTGTAATAATATGCTAATGAACATACATAGACATAGTGTGGTAAATAATAGAATCACAGAATAATAAGCTGTATTTATTACACCAGTAATAATTAATAATATGAATATTCACAGATACTCGTGTTGGTAACTGCTTCCTGGACATTTTGGCCCGAGGAGACGGTGGTATCTCGTGCAGTGCAGAGATTGGTGTAGGTGTGACCAGAGCATCCTGCTGCTGCTCCCTGGGAGGAGCCTGGGGAAACCCCTGTGAACTGTGCCCTGCCCCCAACTCCAGTAAGAACCCCACGATCTTATCTTCAAAGACATCTAACTTGTGTTTATTAATGTGTTTCTCTCCTTGTTTTCTTTAGCTGAATATAAGACTCTGTGTCCCGGTGGAGAGGGTTTCAGACCTAATCCAATCACTGTTATTCTGGAAGGTAATCTAATTTAATTGCAAACTTTGTTACAAACCTCAAAATGCCAACATGAAAATAAGATCTCTGACTCACTAACTTCTGACCTGTAGATATTGATGAGTGCCAGGAGTTGCCAGGACTGTGCCAAGGAGGAAACTGTGTGAACACTTTTGGCAGCTTCCAGTGCGAGTGTCCGGCTGGATATTACCTCAATGAAGAAACACGCATCTGCGAGGGTAAGGCAGGACAAGCAATTACTGTCAAATAATCACAATAAACAGATATACTGAAACATAATATTTAAATCATATCTGCAGATATTGATGAATGTACAACGCATATTGGCATCTGTGGTCCTGGGACATGCTACAACACTTTGGGGAACTACACCTGCGTATGTCCCCCAGAGTACATGCAGGTCAATGGAGGAAACAACTGCATGGGTAAGTTGTTTCACTGTGACTTTTTACTACATACTGTATGTACTGTATGTATAAGATGGTCACATTTACTGTATGCTGTTTTGTGTCTCTGTGCTGCAGACATGAGGAAGAGCGTATGTTACCGTAACTTCAATGACACGTGTGAGAACGAGCTGTCCTTCAACATGACCAAAAAAATGTGCTGCTGCGCCTACAATGTGGGCAAAGCCTGGAACAAACCTTGTGAAGCATGTCCTACTCCAGCCACTAGTAAGTGTCCAGCACAACATCATCAATAAATAATTTATTTCAATTCATTAATTTATATATTATAACAAAATATTACTGTGAAAAGTAAATATAGTTAATTACATCCCTTTGATGTGTATTTTCTATTTCAGCTGAATACCAGCTGCTGTGTGGCAACCAGGCTCCAGGCTTCATCATTGACATACACACTGGAAAACCTATTGGTAAGTCAGTACAAAAATCAAAAAGTGGTTTCTAAAAAGCACAGTTTAAAAATCTCCTATTGTTTCTGACAGATATCGATGAGTGCAGGGAGATCCCAGGGATCTGTGCCAATGGTGTTTGTATCAACCAGATCGGAAGTTTCCGCTGTGAATGTCCCATGGGTTTCAGCTACAACAACATCCTCCTCATCTGTGAAGGTCAGTCATGATCTGTCTTTAATCAACAAATAATGCTTAAGAGAAGTTCAAATTGAGAAATAGTGTCCGCTCAGTGGAGCTAATACTGCTGTATCCTACATGAGTTATGTTTTGTAGAGGCCGGTGCAATGGCTCCACTTTGCAGCTCCTTTCAGGACCCTCAATCACTCAGAAAGTGATAGTTACTGTTTTAAAAGCAGCAGAGCTAAAATGGCACGTTAGGTTTTGCCTCCCGCTGACGGGACAGTTATGGAGCCTGTGATTGATTTCTTCTGTTTCCCCCTTTTCCTCTTGTGCAGATATTGATGAGTGCAACAGTGGGGACAACCTGTGCCAGCGAAACGCCAACTGTATCAACATCCCCGGCAGCTACCGCTGTGAGTGCTCTCCAGGATTCAAACTGTCTCCCAGCGGCGCCTGTCTCGGTGAGTCTTCTCTGCCTGTAAAGCATTAAGGGGGATTCCCATAAAAAAAAACTTCTATGCATTTTATTTTAAATATACTGTAGAAACAAATAAATCACTGTTGATTATAGAGATTTTTAATCTGTGTGTTTGTTAAAACTCAGATCGTAACGAGTGCCAGGAGATTCCTAATGTGTGCAGTCATGGAGAGTGTATCGACACTCAGGGAAGTTACCGCTGTCTGTGTCACAACGGCTTCAAAGCCACTCTGGACCAGACCATGTGCATGGGTAAGAAAACACTCTGTCGGGACTATAGAGTATCATCTGCAAAACCATTTAAACTTTCTCTGTGTTTGTTTTAGACATTGATGAGTGTGACAGACAGCCGTGTGGAAATGGCACATGTAAAAACACAGTGGGATCCTACAACTGTCTGTGTTTCCCGGGCTTCGAGCTCACTCACAACAATGACTGCATGGGTACGCATCACCTACTGCTCTACAAAGGTCAACAGTAGACAGTGTCCTGAAAAGGACAAAGTCTGCAGAAAGCCTGTATAGAATACTATTAAATATTATGACAATAGATTCTGACCCTCTATTTAGATATTAATGAGATAAATGATTTAGTAGATGTATATGTTTGTCTTCATATCAGGTTATATTTAACATTATTTATGGCAGGAGTGGCAAATGAATTGAAATGCCAGCAGAGTAAAATTATTCAGCAATATGATTTTTGGTTGTTATTGTTGTTGGATGGCTCAGAACATCTAACAACCAAAAATCATATTGCTGAAACATTACTGGCATTTCAGTTGTTCAAATGTTCTAATGTATGTAACTTTTCTGCAGACATCGATGAGTGCAGCGCTCTGCAGGGTCAGGTCTGTAGAAATGGACACTGTATCAACGGACTGGGCTCCTTCCAGTGTCTCTGTCTAGATGGTTATGAAAACACACCAGATGGGAAAAACTGTGTTGGTAAGGGGAAATTTCACTAACCATAAAATCTAAATGAGTTATGACCCAATACAAACTCAATATAACTGTACTTTTTACAGATGTCAATGAGTGTGTCAGTCTGCCAGGCACTTGCTCTCCAGGAACCTGCCAAAACCTTGATGGATCCTTTAGATGTATCTGTCCACCTGGCTATGAAGTGCAGAACGACCAATGCATAGGTGGGATTGCAAATTTAAAAAAAAACAACAACTCTACTATACATTATACTATACTCTACTCTACAATCTGTTAAACATTTTGTCATTTCAACAAAGCTCACTCCATTGTTTATTGTGTTTACTTCTGCAGATATCAATGAGTGCGACGTTGAGCCAAACATCTGTCAGTTTGGCACTTGCACCAACACTCCCGGCAGCTTCCAGTGCACATGCCAGCCCGGCTTTGTACTATCCGATAACAAACGCAGCTGCTATGGTTAGAGGGCCTGTGTAGTTTGTATTAGCCTAATCCAGGTAATGTAAACATAACTTGAGAATAATAATATGTTTTCTTTTTTGTAGACACCAGAGAGAGTTTCTGTTTCACCAAATTTGAAGCAGGAAAATGTTCGGTACCTAAAGCTTTCAACACAACAAAGGCAAAGTGCTGCTGCAGTAAGATGCCTGGTGAAGGCTGGGGTCTTCCATGTGAGCTGTGTCCACAAGAGAATGAAGGTGCTTAAGACAAACTACTGTATATACTCCTACACTCCTACATCTAATTAAAGGGGTCAGATTATGCATTTTATTTCACATAGATATAAGCACTTTGAAATGCAATGTCATCTATTGGGAAGATTGTTCCTTTCTGCCAAAATCATTCAGATTTTGTACATGCCATTTGACGCCCTCTGTGCGCTCGGTGACCACACCCACTTTAATACTAGCCAAGGCAATTTTACTACTGCAAAGAAAACAATGGAATGTATTGCATTGTAGAAAACTCAATCACAATACACATGTGTAAATAACTATTCTGACCTTTACTGTTGTATCTCCAGCTGCTTTCAACACACTGTGTCCTTTTGGTCATGGAGCTTTGCCTGGTCCAGGAAACACTCGAGAAGGTCAGCCCTAAATCAAAGTGAACACAATGGGATTATCCATATGTTTTACGCACCATTCATTGACCTGTACTTTATTCAGATATGAACGAGTGCCTCGATAACCCCGGCATATGTCAGAACGGTATCTGCATTAACACTGATGGTTCTTTCCGCTGCGAATGTCCATTTGGCTATAATCTGGATTACACTGGAGTCAAATGTGTTGGTGAGTAATAATCGGCACAAGAAATTACTATCAAAACTACAGCACTTCAGCCATAGTGGTGACGCAGACACATTAAATGAAGGTCAAGTCAGTATTATAAGGGATTAAATATATTTTAAGCATTACCTACGTACATCTTTTTGTAATTAGGTCAAACTGGAACTGCTGTTAACAGCTTAAAAGCATACATGTTTTAGTGTGGCTCTTCTGACTGTCCCTTCTTGTCCTCTGCAGACACTGACGAGTGCTCTATTGGAAACCCATGTGGAAACGGCACCTGCACCAATGTAATAGGAGGATTTGAGTGTTCTTGTAATGAAGGATTTGAACCGGGTACAATGATGACCTGTGAGGGTAAGTACAAAACGAATTTACATACATTAGATCTGTAATGTGACTAATCAAAGTGCTTCCTTCAGATATCAATGAATGCTCCCAGAATCCTCTGCTCTGTGCTTTCCGCTGTGTCAACACTTTTGGTTCCTACGAGTGTATGTGTCCCTCTGGCTACGTTTTGCGAGATGACCATCGCATGTGCAGAGGTAAGTTGCATTATTCCACAAGTATTTCTATTTTGAACTTTTATGTCATTTACATATTGTATATAACTTGTGCAGATCAGGATGAGTGTGCAGAGGGCCTGGATGACTGTAACTCAAAGGGAATGATGTGTAAAAACCTGATTGGGACATTCATGTGCATCTGCCCACCTGGCATGCAGCGACGTCCAGACGGAGAAGGGTGCATGGGTGAGTAAAACAATTCACAACCTACGTGCTGTTGGTAAATCTCACTTATTCACACTTACAACTGTTTGTGTTCTCGGGCAGATCTGAATGAGTGCCGCGCCAAACCTGGCACCTGTAAGAACGGACGCTGTGTGAACACTGTGGGAAGTTACCGCTGTGAATGTAACGACGGCTTTGAGCCCAGCTCCACTGGAACAGAGTGTATCGGTAAGACTTCAACAAAGACCGAGAACTGTAAAAATACATGTAGAATAATGTGTTTAAAAATGTCCCTTTTCAAATACATAGCAAATGACATGTTTAAAATCACCTAAACATCACCACACTTCATCCAATGTACCTAGCTTGCAAAACACACTATAATCTTGCAATTCACACTTTTAGACAACAGAAAAGGCTACTGCTACATGGAGGCCCTGCAGACCATGTGTCAGCAGTCATCCACAAACAGGAACAGTGTCACTAAGTCTGAGTGCTGCTGTAACGCGGGCCGAGGCTGGGGCAACCAGTGTGAGCTCTGTCCACTTCCTGGAACTGTCCAGTACAAGAAGATGTGCCCACTGGGACCAGGCTACACCACAGACGGACGAGGTAACTTTATTTATTAGAATAATTATAAAACTGAGTCTGACAAATTTGTAATGCACGTTCGTCTGCCCTTTTAGATATTAATGAGTGTCTGGTGATCCCAGACCTGTGTAAGAATGGTCAGTGCATCAACACCATTGGTTCATTCAGGTGTCACTGTGATGTGGGATACAAAACTGACTTCACTGCCACTTCCTGTGTTGGTAAGGATCATCTCTGTCCATCAAATGCTTCTATCTTTCTATCTTGACCACTTTCAAATCTGTCTATTTTCAGATATGGATGAGTGTGCTCTGTCTCCAAAGCCTTGTAACTTCTTATGTAAAAACACTGAGGGCAGTTATCTGTGCTCTTGCCCCAGAGGATACAGCTTACAACCAGATGGAAAGACATGCAAAGGTAAGAGGACTTTTTTACATTGGCATTTGAGCTTACAGTGCATTTTGCAGCTTAGACTACCCATTCTACAAAAACAGTGAGACAGTATTTGTATTTATGATTTTTGTTAAAAATTTAGAATTCACTGATTTGGCTGTAGAAGATTTTTGTGTGAAAAATGTTACTTCATTTGAAAAAAAAAAATGCAGTGAGCATGACATCACGGGAGAAGAGCCAGCATGATTCTACTGTACAATCCTATGGTGAAATCTTGATGGAATCATTCTCCCTTGATCTCATTGGTTATTTTCAAATTCAGCTTCAGTGTTTTTTTGTTTTTTAAACAAAAGAAAACAAAACATCATTGGTTTAAAACTGGCATATTTATTTAACACGGATGATATTACATTGATTTATGTAAAAAATTACAAAAAGATGAATGAACTCTCATTTCCGCATGAATGATGCATATGCATTGTATGGGCTTTGTTCATATATTTTTTCACATATTTAGTCTGCTTTTGTAGTTTGTGATAAATGAATCTGCCTTGAATGATCTTTTATAATATTTTTAATTCCATTGTAATGTACTCGTCATTGTGTTAGATCTGGATGAGTGTTCCACCAAACAGCACAACTGTCAGTTCCTCTGTGTCAACACCATCGGGGGCTTCACCTGCAAGTGCCCTCCTGGTTTTACCCAGCACCAAACTGCATGCATTGGTGAGTAATCTCAAAATTTATTTTCTTAATATAAGAGCAAAGTCAGTTAGCAACCAGAATTTTGAATTCAAACATTGATCTTTTTGCAGACAATAATGAATGTTCAGCCCAGAACAGCGTGTGTGGTTCTCGTGCTTCTTGTGTCAACACACCGGGCAGTTTCAACTGTGAATGTGGCAAAGGTTTCTCTTTGGACACCACAGGCCTGGAGTGTGACGGTAATCAGAATACAATTACTATTATTATGTTCTCTAAATGCTCTGTAGGGATTTGTTTTTTATGATTGTTTTAAAAAATGTGCTCAGATGTGGATGAGTGCAGCAGTAACCATCGCTGTCAACATGGCTGTCAGAACATGATGGGTGGATTCCGTTGTGGCTGTCCCCAGGGCTACGTCCAGCACTATCAATGGAACCAGTGTGTTGGTACGTAAAAACTTTCATTTCAATGTATCAATAAGTCACCAATATAACTAATATTTCACCTTCTTCATTTGTTGTCCAACTTTAGATGAAAACGAGTGCCAGGGAGGAACTGTGTGTGGCTCAGCTTCCTGCTATAACACACTGGGAAGCTATAAATGTGTGTGTCCTTCTGGTTTTGACTTTGAACAAGGCGCTGGTGGCTGCCAAGATGTGAATGAATGTAGCATGGGAAGTAGCCCCTGTATGTACGGCTGCTCCAACACTGATGGAGGTTACCTCTGTGGATGTCCAGGTGGCTTCTACAGAGCTGGACAAGGGTGAGCAGCTCAAAAAAGACTTGTTACATCTAAAGCATCAATGTTTTTTTCTGTGTAGAGCTCTAATAAACTGCTACTTTTTATCCTCCAGTCACTGCATCTCAGGCTCAGGATTCCCAGGCCAGCTGGCTGAAGGTGAAGAAGATGACAGTCTCTCACCTGAAACTTGCTACGAGTGTAAGATCAATGGAGGAGCAAAGAACGGGCGACACAAGCGCAACACTGACACCAATGAGCTTAAACAAGTACGTGTTTCACCAGATTCTTGTGTTACTTTATTTTTTTATTTTTTTTGTGGTCAATTCCTTCAATGTGTCTTTATTTTCTCTCCAGGAGCCTGTGAGCATGGCTAGTGTGGACACTCAGGACACCATCCCCATGAATGTGTCTTTGGCATCACTGCTAAACAAGGAGCCTCTGCTCGAGCTGCTACCCGCACTGCAGCCTCTGGAGCATCATGTACGCTATGTCATCACCCATGGCAACGCCAACGAACACTTCCGACTGTTGGAGCGCCGCGACGGGAAGAGTGTGCTCCGACTCGGAAAGAAGCCTCCTCAGGTCGGCTCTTACAGGTTAGAGATTGCCAGTTTGCGTCTGTTTGGCCCACGCAGGCTACATCAACTGGAGGAGCAGCATGACACTGACTACCTACAAGGGGAGATAGGAGATGCCCTTCGTATCAAGCTTCACATCCACCTGCACTGAGAGCAGAGCACAGTGCTGCCCAGGACTGACCTCTCTGTCACTACAGGACCATTACCACCAATGGGAGGGCTATCTAAGACTGATTCAATCAGCCAAACCACCACCACTTTGTTCATGCTATTACAAAGTATGTTTGTTTTTGTCTAAATATACCACACTTTGTCGAACTAAACCGGCACTCTCAGTTGAAATAAAAAAAGATGACAGAGAGCCACCAAGTGCTTGAACCACAGTACAGTCAGTCAGAGCAAGTGGCAACAGATTGTTCAGGAGTCCACATAAAAAAAGAAATGACCAAGGTGCCACAAGCCCAGAGTACATAAACAAAAACTCATTACATGAAACTTTATGTTCATGCTGTTGGATTCTAATTATAAAAAGTGATGTTCAATGAGAGTCAGGATCTGTCAGTGGTACAAGGACTCGCCAGCCTCTCTGCCATTAGGATAAACCACAATACTAGGCAAACTTTGCTCAGTGTTGCATTAATAGTGTAGCGTGTCTTTTAATGTATTTTTGAAATGTTAATACGAAGGACTGCAACATTAACACAGCAATTCAGGTGTTTTCTTTACTTGTATATTTGTCTGTTTTAGCTGGACATCACCCACACCCTCACCAAAGTAACATACTGTAAGTGTATCTTCTGTGATGTGAGCAGGGATTAGTGTGTGAGAGAGATCATAGTACTTCTCATGTATGCTTCATGATGTGTTGTGAACTCAGAAACAAAAGAGGGTGCTAGTGTGCCTCTGCACCGCCATGAGCAGGTTGTTGCTTGTAGGCTTTACAAATATCTGACATCAGGTGGCATTTTGTATTTATCCTTTTAGGGATGAAGACTTCAGGTGCACTGATTCTGAGCTTTATGATGAAGTCCAAAGTCGTGTAGCTGCTCTGACTTGGCACAGTTTACAACATACAGACGACACATATTATACAGTTTAAAGGGTACATGGCGTGGTAACATTACCTCAGCTAAATAAAGGTAATGCATCACATATACAACCTGAGGGCATGCACAGGGGACACCAAACCTCATCTGTCAGTTCACTTCTTGATATTCTTCTCTCTAAGAGAATTAAAGGTGCTAAATAAGACCATCTTTGACGCTGTACAAAGAAAGTGCAGTCTTGAATCTGGATCGCAAAAAAATGTTTTTGCTAGTTTTTTGATGATGTGTTTGTCTGTCTTTTGTTTTGTCTCAGTGCTGAAAACAATCATCACAATTGCTTCTTGAAAATTAAATTGTATATTTTTTAAGTCAAGTGTAAAGCTGTTTATGTTGAGGCTGCCAAAATTCACTCAGTGATTTCTTGTTTGAAGGCTGTTGTATTTGCCAAACATACCAAAAAGAGTTTTTTGATAATCACTAACTTTTGTATGTAAAACCACTGCTTTTTAAATCAGCTGATATAACATTATTAACATTCCCATAGTTGATTATTTCTTTTGGATTCCAAAATACTTGACCCACTATGGTGTGGATCTCTGATGCTACAAAACAATTTTGCTGCACTGTTTCACAGCCTAGACAATGTTTTATATACCCCACGTTAAACCCTGGAACCTTGGTATTGTATTTTTAATGTCAGTGTATGATTTTATTTGCCACTAGTTTTTTAAGGCAGTGTGCTTACTGCTTCTCTTCAGTGTCACATATCCTTTGTCATTCACTTGGTTAAATGTTCTTTTATTCTGTTCTCTTTAAAAGCTCAAATGACAATCATCCATGCACATCTTTTTAGGTCAAACAATGAGCATTTTTCTGTGCTTTTAAGCCAAATATTACTGACACCTCATTGCCTTGTGTAAAATAGGATTTAATAATGTTACTTTTGTCCAATGACATAAATGACAATAAAGTACTGTGGGTTCTATTTTTACCCCTTTGTCATGACTGTACATTTACAATAATTCAATAATTCAAAATAAACTGAAAGTTGTTTTATTAAAGTCCAGCTGGATCAAGAGATCCTTTACAGTTGAGATAGTGGTAAAAATAAAACGGGATCTAATAAAGATTAGTTCTTTTTTAAATTCTCACTGACTATAGTCAGTTTATCAAAAGCAAACAGTCATAAAAAGTTACAAATCACATAAATGCAAAGCTACCTGCTTTGCTTCATTGCTGCAAGACAAGCTTCAAACCTACATAGAGTAAAGAGGAAAGACAAAGACATAGCAAAAGAGAGGCTCCAAAACTGGAGACGGGTAGAAAAATAAAGCTTTGTTTTACTCAAAAGTTGCGGTTTGCTTCATGAGCACACTTGGCAGGCTTTCTAAAGCAACGTTCACAACCAACTTACAGTATTACATAGTTCAATATGGCTTCTTGGTTATAGACACAGAAACACACAAACACAAGATTTGAGGAGAACGCACAACTACAAGCTCAGACTTTTGGAAGCTTCCGATAATGCAGTGCAATTCTGCTCACGGTTCCGTTTGAGAAAATAGATATTCAGAGGATTTGTACCTCTCGATAAGCATTTAGCACAGTCCTGTGTCACGTGCTTATAGGCATTATTTATCAAATCATTAAAGGGGAAACTGCTATGAAATAGTTTGTGGTGCATGTAAGTGGAGACAGTCAGGCTATTTCTGCATGTAATAAACTATCAATCATTTTGCCGCCATCTAGTGGTTGGCTTCAATACTGCTAACCAACACTTGAAAGGGTGAGATAAGATTTTACAAATGCCTTTTGAATAAGTTCTTAGCCCTGATGTAGCATTTGGATGCTATAAGGTCATTTTAAGGCAGCTATTTGGCTCTGTCCTTTGCAATCTATGTGGTTATCTCTGATAGGCTATAGATAAAATGTCCCTGCACGGTCATCGTTTTATACCCCAGTAATTCATAAAATAATACAACAAAACCTCGCTAGTAAAGCCTCACAGTATATATGTGCATGGCCTATGTAAAATCCTATGAATGTGCAATGCAGTGTTTCCTACTGTGTGTTAAACTAATGCATAATCAAACTGTCCCCTCTCCAGCCCCTCCTTGTGGTCAGTCCAGGATGATGCAGGCATGCGGCTGTAGGGGTCCAGCAGGATCCTGAAGCACCTGACCAGCAGGAAGATGAGAAAGAGCATGAGGAGGCCTACGAAGGCCAAGGCGGTGCGCTGCTCATTGTCCACTCCAACAAGGGCCAGAGGCGGGCTGCTGCTGCCCCCGCCCAAGCCGCCCACCACAGACGAGCTGGCCGGGGACAGCAGCAACTCGTAGTCCAGTGTGGGGACATTGTTCATCCTCCACGGGGCCCTGAGGCACGGCCTGCACACTGACTGGAGGGTGGGTGTGTTAGGGGGGAGAGTGGGAGTGGAGGAGAATGTGTTCATGAGATTTTAATGTTTTTTAATCTCAATTTGAAGGCCAATGTACAACAAGAAAAGGGGTTTCTCAGTTTCCTCTTTGCATTTTTATTGTAGGTAGCTATGTCAAAAACAGCTTTACCTGATGGTCAATATACTTTGTCAAATCTAGGCCTGTCAAAGTGACTGTTCCTAATTTACTGTGACAAACTGACAGAGCCCATCCTGCCTTGTTGATAAACATAGACTATGTCTTCAAGAGCCAAAAAAATGTGAGCTGTTGAAGCCTCAAGCATTTGGTTATTTTGAAGTATTTAAACAGGTCACTGTGCCACATCAGGGCTCATTATCACTGTGAATCTGAGCAGAGAGGACAATACAAACATGTAGGATCAGGGCCTGCAGGTGTCTGCAGGGAGCTAATGCTGCACAGATGGGTCTGAGAGCAGAGTGTGTGCTGGTGAAGCAGTGGACAGCAGCAGCAGCAGGAGTGTGTCTGTTTCCGCACTGACTGGATCTGTATAGACACAGGTGATTGTGTGTAATTAGATCATGGGGTCAGCGGATCAATGGCCGCCAATACAAAGTAGGGCATCACCTTGCTGTGGTCTTCTGCCAAAGACAAACCTTTTCCCTTTTGTCTGGTGAGTTCAGGTGTGATAAGTGGGGCAGAGCTGTCAAGTGTTTAAAAGCTTTTTTTAGCTTTTCAAAATGAGCTCACTTGACAAGCAGCTGGGCAACAAGAGGACTGAAATTAACAAGATGTTGTGGGAGGGTGTTTCAGTGTCCATCAGGTGAGTAGAGTTGTCAGTCGAAGGTAAAATGTAGTTTGTATTGCAGATGGTAGTTTTTTAGTCTCTTCAAAAGTCATCAGCACGCAACAAAAGGAAGATGTTGTAGGTCACAGTTCCAATTAAACCAGCACCTGAAGACACAAGAGAAACAGATTAGTCAAAACAGACGAGTACAGTAGGTACTGCCTCCCTCTCGTCACATCACAGAGACATCCTGCTGAGGATTTATAGTCTGTAATAGGAACAGTAATGAGTGCTTAAGTCATTTCTTTCATAGCCTGTCTCTTAAGATTAATATAACCATATGTTCAATAAGCATTTACACATGTTGACATCCACAGAGACACAGTCAAACATCTCTGTAATGACTCTCTATTAGAAAACGGATTATAACATCATTATGAGCACATTAGAAGTAATGGGGGCATCATTATAAACAGTGCTGTGCCATTACTGCAGCCGATTTGTCAGAATACTATTACACTCTGCCATTTGTCCAAGCGCTGACCTCTGTGTCTTTACTCACATGGTAAAAGCAAAGACAAGGAAGTGATTAGGAAACTCATTAATTATCTACAATCATCTCATGTGGCAGATTGTGTTTCAAACACTCAATACACAGCGATTTACTGACCCATCCGTTTGAATGGAGCACTATGGAGTGCACTGTGAGGTGAGGGCTACTAACAAACACTCGTCCAGTAGGAGAAAGTCACACTGCAGTAAGTGAAGTCATGGCCAGGCAGGTACTGTTGTAACAACCACACACCCATATACAATTGTATATATACATTTAGCAGCAGGAAAGCAGAGATAGAGTTAGCTGGCTCAAACTGGACTGACAGTTTTCTAGTTGACCTCAACAATATGCCTTTATTGTATGGTGTTGCATTCACTTCAAATGTTTCTATCTGCCATTTTATCAGCCATGTCTCCAGGGGGCGCCGCAGCCAGACTCAGCCTGATGACACACCTGGGAGATGACACAATGTGTGTGTGCGTGTCTGTGTGTTGGTGTGTGTGTGTGCTTGCTGTGCCGCTGAATATAGTGAGCAAAATCCAAAAATAGGTCAAAAAATCTTGAAACTGTTCAAGGACACGGTTCTGATACTGACACACATCAGCAGAGATCAAAACTGTCCTTCACTGAAACTGGTAAATTTCAGACTAATAGATTTCAAGGCGAAATGGAAAGAAGAATGTATTTGTTTTTATATCCAATATAATAAATAGTTCAAATTTGACAGTGAAAACAATTCAACATGCATTCATTAATCTATTTCCATTTATTCATGTTTGGGGGTGAAGCTGTCTATGGGCCAGTGGGAGGAAGCTGCAGAGAACCCACAGTAATACAGGGAGGAAAGGCAAACCCTACTCCAATCAGAGAGACTGTCAAAGCACTGTGTCCACAATCACCATGCCAACAGTCAGGAATGCTAACCACTTTTTTCCGAACCCTGGACAACTAATATGAAGAGGAGAAACTGAAACAGATGTCGACAAGATAGATAAAAAATATAAGAGTGGATTTACTGTTGATGTTAAATGTTGTTGGAGTAGTTATCGGAAAATATAAGGAGGACTAACACACACAAATGCATCTCCTCCAGGACATGTTCTTCATGACTTTTGAAATGGTAGCAGCCGGTTGGATGCTCATCAGTCTTCATTAGAAAACTCTTTAAATAAGCATCCACACATGATAAAGAGTGCCACAGGGACTTTCTGCAAACACACGCACACACACACACACACACTAAACATGTTTAGACAGAGATGGATATATACTTTTAAAGACAATGATCACTCAAAGAACCATTGGTCAAGCTAATATTGACAGATCATTACAAAACAGATCTGTTTTGTTTTTGGCATTGACTGTTGGTTGTTGGGTTGGTTAATTTGTTGGTGAGATTTTCATTATTTTTTCAACAAAGGACATAATTATGGTAATCCATAAGTATTCTATTAAAAATGGTTTGAAAATTAAAAAATTACTTTTTTATGATGTTAAGAAGGTGATCTGTCACAATTATTGTTCTTGTAAGATTATTATTACTCAAATCCCTCCCCTGGCCTCTACAGCAACATCAAATCAGTGTT
>JAVQJW010150764.1:0-14278 GCA_036025195.1 Hypseleotris klunzingeri
ATAGTATTGTGGTATTTATATTGCGCTGGTCATGTCAATGCACAGCCCAAGTAATGTTGATGTCTATAAGTTATCCGTAAAATAAGAAAGACATGATTTGCAGGTGCATATGCATGAAACTGCATGGTAGAGTTTCACTTCAGTCTACATTGGCCTATACTGTATCCAAACTCAAGTAACCCCCAAACGTATAAAAGTTTAATACATGAAAATGATGATGCGAACTGAAAGAAAAGTCAAAAGTCAAAACCTGATTCCTGTGTATTTTTCCATTCACTGAAACCATGGTTTCCCAAGTGCACCTGCTATTGCAATCCCAAATATTTTAGTAACACCAGATAATGGTCTCTTCATGACTGAGAGCCGGGGCAACTGCCAAATTCATACAGTGTTGATGAGACCAAAAAGACTTAAGGCCACAAAAATAAATTCATAGGCATCATGTAAGTCTATAGCCTTATCTAAAGGTAAATATAGGCTACTGTATGCAGACACAACCTCGTTGGTTTGCTCAAAAGGTATAAATCTGGAATGCAAAAAAGTGTTGTAGAAGTAGCCTAGAATTGATGTAGCCTAGAGAAGAAGAATGTAAAAATAAAATCGCCTAATTAGACTTACATAGCCAACCTAATAGTAAAAAGGCAAATGATTTTAACTTGATTAACAATGAACAATTAGGCCTATAAGTCCTATAGGTCATGAAAGTTCATGTTGGCATGGGCATAGTTAAGTAGCCTAGTTGTTGTAGGCTCAGAACTTTTATGCTACTTTCACTTGATATCAGGCTGCATTATTTGAAGTTACTTGCCTTATGTGCTTTGATGACAGAAGATCAAAAACTGCTTCAAGTTATGCACATGATTTCCTTACCTGAAAAGCCACAGATGTGAAGCCCAGATACTTAGATCTTAACGTGGCTTGAAAACGTCGACTCGATTCTTGTTGTAGTAAAGTCTTAAATCACGACGTGTGTCCGTGCGTCCCTCAACCCAGCGCACTCAAGTTGTCTCCATTTGACCAGAGGAGCGAAGATGAAGTACGGTGCCAGGCATGGGACTTGTGTCAGTTGTGTGTGACAGCGGTATGTGTGTTTGTGTGAGTGTGGAGGCGGGCGGTGTGAAGTCGGATGGAAATAAGCCCCGCGCACTGAGGTGAGGAAGCGCACCCAGCAGAAGTCTCTCTCTGTTGTTGATGCGTGAGACGTAGGTGCAGCTTGTTTTGGGAAATATGGGCCCTTGTGGTTGTCACTTTTACTTAAAACCCAAACTCAGACGTAAACTTTATTTTTTTCCATGGTATAATGCCATGCTCAAAAAACTACACTATCCTTCCTTTGGCATTAGTCATTTGTAGGCCTATTTCTATAATTAATACAAATTCTTTTTTATATATCATCATAATTAAAAACTAATTATAATACAATAAATGTCATGGATAATACTGTACATCCATATTATATCTCTACAGAAAAAAAGATAAATTAAATAAATAAATACATAAAATAGCGCTCCTCCTTACTTCCTCAAAGGGCGGAACGTTGCAGTCATGGGATTTCAATCAGGACTAGATTGGCGAGCGCACTGTTTACATCTGTCTGAATCAAATGACTCTCTTCTAAAATGTACTCTCACGGATCCGAAAGCCTAATTAAACAGGCGAGGTAAGACAATTTTGTTATTTGTACTTTGAAGATATTTGTGTGTATACTAGACAGCTTTGCTTAGACTTCCTTAGCCATGCTAGCCACACTCTGCATCCCACTGCTAGACAATCTTTGACATTACTGCACGATAACTATCATTTAAAAAATGTTTTGTCATTAGCCATATTGTGTCTTTTGTAAACATGTTCCTACTCTTAACTTACATTTATCAAATCGCTTCCATGTGTAATAAAAGTCATGTTTTCAGAGACATCCAGGAGTCTGAGCTGCAGAAGTTTTACAGCAGACTGATTAAACTGCTTCAGGGGAAGGAGCTTGGACATGAGGCTGTGGACTCTCTGCAAAGACTGCACCTCATTTTGTCAGCCACAAAGTTCACCAGGAAGTAATATGCAATGTTTCTCGTTTTATATAGATTCTCAATACTAATCAGTCTATATGTGTCCTATCATCTATCCTCTTCTTTGTTCCCTCAATACTCATACACCTTTTTTATGGGTTGTTGATTTGCATTGCTTGCTATACACCACATGCCCTGATGTTGTAAACTGTATCATTTTTCATATCTTTAAAACAAACTATCCTATTTGCCTAAGGTGCTGGTGATCACACTGATAATCAGTCAAGGAGACATTTCAGAACAGTTGAATGTGTGTTTCATTGTGTAATCATTGTGTTAACAGTATTTACTTTATGTGGAAGGTTGCCCCCAGAGCTTCACAAGAGGATTTTCTCCCTCGTCTCCTCACCTTCAGAGCAGCTTCAGATCTTGGGCTCAGTTGTGCTTAGAGAAACACTGCCCCTGTCTGATCAAGAAGTGAACTACACTCAGAATAATAGTCATTCAAGTAGCCATGGCGCTGGACTGCTGCTCTCACAGGTGCATTATAAGACATAGTTATCATAATTGTTGTAAATAATGTTTTAATCTGATATAACATCCTCTGACCTTTTCAGGCCACTTCTACTACTGCCCTGACACCTTTCTGTGCTCAACTTGTGCGAAGTCTAGAGAGCAGGCACCCTGAAGGATCACCTCACTCACAAACCCACACGTTGCCAATTCTCAATACAATTTTGACACATAACCCTGAATGCCTAACAGAAGGTAGTACACAAATTGTATAAAAAACAAGCAACCAACAAGTCTATGAATTAACCAAATTATTAATAGAAAGTTTGTTGTGACTTTAACAGAGCATGTTACAATCCTGAGTAAAAAGCTTGTGGATTGGCTGCGGTACGCCAGCATCACTCAGGGAGCTTCCCCCGGTGGATTCTTCTCAGGGAGTCGGTCCAGACAGGTGGGCATTATAACAACTGACCTGTATAGTTTACCAGGAATAAACAACTCCATTGTAATATGCTCTCAATTTGTCTCAGCCGGGGCCAATAGCGGAGTTGGACGGGACAGTGTCGGGAGATTTCTTTACAGTGTTGTGTGTGGGCCAGGGCTTCACTGAAGACCAGTGGATGAATGTCTACTCGTTTTCCATGCTGCGTAATTGGCTTCTCACTTACCACTCTGTTTCTAGTGGTAATACCCCTGTTGAGGCTGGTATGAACTTTTTACTGATAATGATCATGTCATTTACTATATGGAAACATGTATGATCCATTATTTAGTTCGTTGATATTATAATCAGTAACTATGCAGCACTGTTGTTGTGCCTCATCATTCCATGGTCTGTGTTTTCAACATCTCCAGCAGCCAGGCTACAGTACAGCCTCTCCCTATCCCACTCACACTCCCTGTCCAATGGTAAGATACATGAGTGTGTGTTCAGCTCTGCATGCACGTCCGTCTGAGAGCCTTCTGTCAACTAAACTCTGATATGATCTGTTAACTCTCGGGCTGCACATCGTCAGTGCACTAATTTTCTAACCTGTGCTCCACCAAAAAACTCTGATTCTTAACTCCTTTTTCACTGCGGTGTGTCACACCTGATGTGGTGTTGAAGGGTTAATGTTAGCAGTCAACAGTTATACACATACAGGTCCTTGTACTTGAAGTTTTTGTTACTGTCTTGTTTTTAAATTCTTGTGACTTTTTGTTTATCTAAACCTAATATAATTGACCATTAATCACTCAGCTACTTTTGAACCACAATTCTACATCATCACATGATTTTTGACAAATCCTTTGAGTACATTCTTGATTGACATAGAATACTGTTGCAGATGACCGCTCAGAGGTGGACGGGTCAGTTATCTCCATGGTTTCAGCGACCTCTTCTTCCAGTCGACTCCTGCCTCCGAAAGAGCGACTGAGAGAGAAGACATTTCAGTACTGCCAACGCCTCATCGAACAGAGCGACCGCAGTGAGTGTCATTGTCAAACATACTATATTTTATATTTCTATTTTTTTAAATAAAATATTTGCAACACATTTGTCTGAATAGATGACAGAGAAAAGATTGTGATCTGTATTTAATATTTTTTGTGATGTCATGTTTGTATAATAACATATCCATTATTAATGTTTTTAGAGGCACAAAAAAGAACTGATGTAGAGTTACAAAAAGCTGTAAGTCAACCTTGAGTACTCAATAATGATGTATATTTTGTTAGAGGGCCTAGAACATCTTGACTTTAGTTGCATGTGTTTTGTTTAGTGTCTTGTAGAAGCAGTGTGTATCCTTGACACCTTGTGTATAGAGGACAGCTCGTTGGTTTACCGAGTGTTCCCGTGCATAAAGGCGCTGTATGGACGTCTGGGCTCTGATCTGACTTATGCCAGAGTCCTGCTGCCAATAGCACAGTTCTACCTTAACCATGGTCTGTATATCTGCTGCTGTAGTATTACTGTAGTATTTGATTTTCACTTTGCATACAGATTTGACTACAGACATATTGTTTGTATTCAGGTGAGATGGCAGCAGTGGACTGTGAGTGCATGTGGCAGTTGATATTTAGCCGTTTCCCCGCTGAACTCTTCAATCACTTCTTCCTGGCACACGAATTTCTACGCTTCATTCGCCTCAACATTCAAAGCCTGGAGCTCAAAGTGCCACAGTACACCTGCTACTTCCCAAACCTGCTAAAGGTAAACTTATATATACAGCATATGTTGTTTTAAACTTATTTACAACAGAAAAATCAAATAACGTGCTCATTGTTGTGTCTCTTTAGTTTTTGGCTTGGGACAGTCCTGCGATGGTGGATGACTTTATCGATCTGCTGCCCTCTATGGTTATAGCTGGAAGTGCGGTGGAGCTGCTGCACACTTTGCTCGACCTGCCCTGCCTTTCTGCCACTCTGGTCCTACAGCTAAGGTACCCAACAGTTTACACTAAATTTTTATGTGTTTAAAATTATTTAATTAAAAGAAGTCTTTAGGTCTGTGCTCCTGCCCATAACTGAGCCGAGCGCTCGTGGCCTTCAGGCTCTGGATGCTTTTAGAAACCCTTCTTTCCGAGGCCTTTTCCTCTTTCTGCTCAGATGTGAAGCAGGCTCAGGTAACCATGGTAACTCCCAATGTATTGATTATATAAATTACAGCAGGTTATTGATTTTTTTTATTGTCTTTTTAGGAGATACTATTGACCGCCTGAATGTGCTTCATGAATTGCTGACTGAGTCTGCTGATTGGCCCCGAGTAATACAGTGTGCACAGATTGTTCCTGTGTTATTGCATATATATTTTAACACAGTTATTAAGGTTGGATATTGCTCTATTAGAATTCTATTTTAAAAGAATAACCTTGCAGTGTAGTGTGTAATAAATAATAATGTTTTTCAGGTGGCTGATGAGAAGCTTTTGGCCCAACTGATCCTAGTGCAGCTGGAGAGAAGCAGTCTCCTCCTTAAAGTCCCCAACTACATGAATGAAATCCATCGGTGAAGTGTTTACTGTAGTTCTCTCATAGAGTCTACTTGTTACCTAACCTGAACTTAATGTCCTAATTTCCTCTATCCTTGTCCTTCAGAGTGTTCAGCTGTCATCTGCTGAAGCTGTGTAAGCTCCACCCCTCTTTAGTGGTCGACCAATCACATGAGCTGCTTGATTTTGCTGGAACCACATCTAATGTCTACAACAAAGAGGAACTCTACACTCATGTTGTGAGAGAATATTTATAAATACTTACTTAGTTTATTTTGGACATATTACAGCATATAGGATTTTATCTTGTAATTTTTGTAGAAATATTGCACTGAAATAATACCTACTGTTATGCCCTAGACTGACAAAGACTGTTTTGTCGTTCAGGTGTGGGTGCTTGGAGAATACCTTTCTCTTTCGTGTGACTCCCGCTGCTCAGTGAGACACATCACATCTTGTTTTGAGGCTTTAGAGGCTGTGCTATTTGAGATCACTTCCTCTGCCCCGCCTCCAGGGGGCATTTGTCCTAACCCAAGAGTTATCACAACTTTGATGAGTGCACTTGCTAAACTAGCATCAAGGTCACATGACCTTATCCCAAGGTGATCATCAGTTATGGCCTTTGCATTATAGTTAAACCCTAAACATGTAATATAAAATTATATTATAATGTTTTCTCTGTGTTTTAGGGTGTCTCTGTTCCTCTCCAAACTCCGGACCATCACCAGAAGTGGGTCTGTCGCCTGGTGTTCAGATGAAGAAGACCTTGTTTCCATAGTAACACGAGGAGAAGAGCTGTGGTCACTTTTGAAAACCCCGGGCGTGGCACAGAGCGTCCTGACTCCGCCCCCTCATGTCACTAAACCACAGTGGCACAGAGACACTAATGTGGCCACGCCCCTCAGGCTGAGGACCCTCACCAGCCTCACACATGCACAGTAAAACAATTAAGTGAACAAAACACAAGATCAAGTCTGCTCTAAATATTATATAATGTGATGTAGTAAATGTGACAAAGACAAACCACAAAACAATCATTGTATCTACTTTTATTACAGTATTTGTAATATAATTACAAAATAGAACATTTGATTAAAAAGATTCATCACTACCTGAGTGAACAGTTGATGTGATCTACACAGTGCTGAGGCATCAAAAATAAAAATCATTTAATTAAGTTTTGTCTTAAATGTAGAGGTATATATACAGTACTAGGGATGCAACAATACTCGGTTTTAAACCGAACCGTACGGTACGCCCTTCTCGGTTCAATACGTCTTCAACCCGCGTTCATTAGCCGCTTTTTTCCCTTTCATTTGCGCCACTCAACGTGCCTCTGTTGACTTCTAAACTCTTCATTTCTCCCTTTCTCTCCTGCGCAGAGCACAAGGGATACATGCTGCTGCCGCATGGGGAGTCCTGGCTCCCCATTGGGGCCAGGACTCCCCTGTAAAAGAGATTCTTAATCTCAGTGGGACTATCAAATTATTTTGCCCCTTTTGTCGTCAGTGTACTATCTCGCCCCCATACCTGGTCAATCGAGTATTAGCGCTATGCTTCCTGGATGAGCTTTAACCCTTTATTAGCTCCTGTTTGACCGTGTCTGTGTTTTACATTGAAGATGTATGAAGATAGACTCACATTAATTTTTAGTTTAATTTACAGTCAAATACAAATTACATATTTATTTAGTTTAATTAACTTACTAAAGCACTATACATCCAGATTTGTAAGTTTGTGTGTTGCTTGGTGTAAAAGTAAAGTCTGTTTAGTCATTTATCTAAATTCAAGACTAAATATTACATTTTCAACGTACCGAAACCGTGGCCCAAAAACCTTGGTTAGAACCGAACCGTGGGAAAAGTGAACCGTTGCATCCCTATACAGTACATTTATTATAATCTGCAATATAAGCTACAATTTCACTGATTGAAAAGTGCTCATTGAGGTATTTTATCAAATGGGCAGTCATAGTCTATAAACAAAGCAATCAGTCTTCAGAATAATGATATCAATAGTAACATCAAAGCATGTAACAGGATCATAACCAGACCAGCTCTTCTGATACCTGTTATGACACAGCAATGAGAGGCTGTCTTCTGTTCTCTGGATTATTATGTTAAAGGGACAAACCACAGCCATACTGACTTCTCTGAATATTGCAAACAGGTCAGGAGTAAATAAAACCTGTTCCAACATTTTATTTAAAAAATAGCACCAGAACATGTAGGAATGTCTGTGGTAAAACTTGGCACATAACTTTGAGTTGGAATGCTTTAGAGAAAAACTTTGGGCTTGTGCTTACAGTGACACAGTGATACATCAGAATAGTGGACCATGACAAGCCCCTGTGACTGCCTTAATGCCCTGTTCATTTGCATATTGATAATTCATTAAATGTAGTGTTAAATTGGTCCAAAGTTAGTAATGTATTGGCCCCTTGTGATCAGTAGCAGCACAAAAGATAAGGCAGTTTTGTTTTTTTGTCTCTTGTCACCTGGCGGTCTGTAGTAATGGGCCAGGTACATACAGGTACTTCCAGATAGCGTAGTAGTGAACACTCGCTCCGGCCGCCACAAACAGGTGCCAGATGGCGTGAGCGAACGGGACCAGACCATCGCTCTTAAAGAAGACCACGCCCACTGTGTACAAGACTCCGCCCACTGCAAGCTCGCACACACCTGTGCGCTCCACCTACGAAACACGCAAAACATGTAAAGTGCTGGAATAACCCCATGATGATATATTATTAACAGAATAAGCTGCCATCCAAATATGACTTTTTCTACATTTGTGTCCCGTGCGTTTATCAAATTAAATAGATACACTTGTATATTAAGTGTTCATTAGGAGCGCAATTTTTACTTTAACACCTTATGGTGGCCTATCAACTTCTTTAAAATTGCAATTCTTTACTAATTAAAATTTGGCTCTTATTTTATTTTTTCACCTCTCTGTAGCTATGTTTGTGTTTTGGCAAACTGGTGTAAAGATTGGGCAAAACTTTGCATGTGTTAAACATTGCTATGCGTGTTAATATGTTAATTTTGTCTTGTTGTCTCTATTAAGAAAAATCCAACACATGCTAATTCCAATTTGCTAAACTCTGGTGCTATAGCAAATAGGAAATATGACAAAAATTGGATTATCATTCATAAACGTAAACTCCACTGCAGCAATTAGTGATTTTTATCTTATCCACCACTCATGTTCAATAGCTGGAAGGATATAGTAAAACAATAACAGATGCAAGTCGGATGCTATTTTTGTACTAGGTTAAAGGCAAGGCCAAACAAACAAAACAACTGGTGCAGATCCTTAAATTCGCACCAATGTCTGTTCGCTCACAATGGCAGGAAAGAAGCTTTATTTTTTAGATCAAAAACAGACACAAAAGTTGAATGTTGTTTGTGCTTACCATAGACAGGATGACCAAAGCAGGCACGGCCCCCATGGCTACATACCCCAGCAGTTCCACCAGCTTATACCTACGCAACACGAGAAGACAATTCATCAACTTTCAACACCAATGTTTTTGCTTTAAACATACGAGCCAGTTGGTGTCGGGTTTCGGGCTAATTGTGTCAAACCAGGACAAAGGGGGGAGACTGGGTAACTTACCTCTCATGGAAGAAGAAAACGTATATGGATCCTATACATGCCATGACCCATATTAGCCAACGCATATGGCATGCCCAGGGTCCAAGCTCGCGCAGCATCAACCTAAATAAATATGAACAAGAACATAGTCAGGCTTTGTTGTCCCAGATTTGCATATTACTACAGTCCAACAGACATCATATGTGGATTGTATGACCCACCATGGTGAGTATGAGGCAGCGATGAAGAAGTATATGGCCATTCTGTCACACATATGGAAACGCTGTTCGACTTTACTATGGACAAAGAGAGACAGAAAAATAAGATCCTGGTTTATAATAGAAATAAAGTAATTTTTGGTGTAATAAATGTTATCATAAAAAGTCATATCATCAAATCATAAAAGTGAGTAGTCTATTATAAATAAGGAATAACATGATCTGTAATGTAGGTGTATACTTACCATAAGAAGTCATTAGTCTTAATATAAATATTGTTTACATATTTCTTTACTTAATCCGGTTAGGTTGCGGGTGACTAGAGTCTTTCCCAGCAACTATGGGCCTTAGATGGGCCACATGCTGGAAAATGTTGCAGGTCTGATACAGTGACACAACCATTTTGATTATCTTCAATACTTTACAATGAATATGTAGTTAATGACCACCTTAGTAGGTAGACCTTGTACCTAATAAAGTGAACAGTGAGCAGTACTGTATTTAAAATATTATGTTTACACCATGGCACCTGATCTAGCACGGTATCTAATTTCAAAGTGGAAAATCTGTATATTGTGAAAACATTAGTAGTGACCCTGACTTTCCTAACATGCCATTTTGCTTTGTCTTTTGTTTTAGGGACAGTGTTTTAGGTGAGAGTTCACTGTACACTATGATGGTATTAGCTCAAAAGTGTGCATAAAATCGTTGTGACAAAGTACACCACCGTGCAGCATCTGTTGTTTGCTTCACAGCCTTCTGGCATCATCATAATTAACTGTAACTGTGTATGTCTGTTTAGTGTATTGAACATCTGCTCATAGGCCTGGTTTACTGTACAGGGTATATGCAGGGATTTCAAAGTGAATTTCAATACCTTTTGAAGTCTTTTTAAGACCTTCTCCAAAATAATTGTTGTACTTTGTGAACTATGTATATGTTTCAGTAAAATAATCATTTAAACACTATACACCTTGTGTAAAATACTGGTCTACAGTCAGGTCACATACTTAAATGGTAAAGTAGATAGTAGGGGCGTGAATTTGATAAAACCAGATTTACCTGTCCCAGGCAAATTCAAGACTTTTTGAGGGTCTTAATTCTCTTTATGAATTAATTATTAATTTTTCTCTTTTTTAATTATTTTTAATACTGTTGTTATTACAGTAATACACACCGAAGATGGCTGATTTTCCAGGCGGCCGTGTGGAAGAGCGTGGAGGTGACAAACAGACCGGTGAGGCCACTTCCATAGAGCCAGGCGGCCACGCGATGCCATTGGTCCACGGACAGGAAGTACAGCACGGACCCCCCGACCAAACTGGGGAGGATCCAGAACTATGGGGTTCAAATAGATCTATATGAAACATCTGCTTCTATTATTAAATTACAATACAGTACATATGGTAATATAAGAGATAAAAAAAAAAAGTCTTTTTTTCAAACTATCAAAAAGACCTATAAGCTCTAGAACCATTGCAAGAAGCTGTTCATGTTTTAATACTTCTTACCAATGGCTTGGGGTAGCAAAAATTTTATATACAGCTTTTGAACACACATTCTTGCATCTAGGTTTAGGATATTTTAAGTAAATTAAAACTGAATTCATTTTATTGAAAGATCAAACTTATTTTGTTTAGTTTGATCTGAAGGCTTTGAAGTTTGCATTTTTATTGTCACAGATAATGATATATGGTAATGATAATTGTTTTTTAATCATGGCCATAAAATTTATCTATAATTTTTTTTTTTTTTTTTTTTATAAATCTTGCGCAAAATATTCAAAATTCCTGCAATACAGTATACATTCGCTATTTGTTGTATATTCTGCAGCCCCATTCAGCTCAATGTAATTCCACACAAAGCTTTAGGATCATTATGTCCATGTTTTCTCAGTGACTTTTTCCATGTTGTGTGTGTGTTTGATTCACTGTCCGCACTCTCACAGCCCGAGCCAGTCAGGGATTACAGCAGATTAAAGAGTGCTACAGGCTGAATCATAGATTATAAACCACTACTGCAGTCAAAAAGCAGTCCACTCCTAGTATTTCTTGAAGCTTGTACTCACTCCATGTGTCGCACAGTTTGCTGCATGTTCGTAATCAGTGGGCTGGTATCTCTTACTGGATGGCACTCTGCAATTCATGAATCTGAAAGGAAGACACAAAAGTGGGTTTAGGGTGTGCATGTGAAGGTGAAACGCTGCTTCAGTTAATAAGTAACTGGGCGTTCACGGGAACTTGGTGGTGGGGCTATTTGCCATGAGAAAAAAAGAAAAGTACAATAAGAAACAAAATGTGAAATGAGGAAACTGGTCAATAATTAAAATGAAACCATAAATCTCCCCTTTTATAGGCTTTGATGTGGCCAATGTGATGTAAACCTTTGGTGCACTTTGTTTTCATTTAAATACTGGCAGATTTCGTCTCTTTTCTAATGTGAGACTGAAAGTTCTTTGCACTATAGAATACTTACATTCAGCTTGCCATTTCCTGGGGTCATACTTAAACTAAAAATACTTTATGTGATAAATCATTTGAGACTTCAGCCATCCTTCTCACTCCATTCCCACCTCTGGAACAAAACCATCTCACTCTCCTCCATCACCACCTCAGCTGCAGAACCATCTCACTCTCAAAAATGTAGACAAATCTGACTAATTTGACTAACGTAATGGTTCATCTTGCCCTTCCTTATAGTACAGTTGCATAAAGTGTACATGGAGGCCATTAGTGGAGGGACAAAATATTGATATTCTGATAAATTGTGATTGGCTGCTGTTTCGATATAGGAACCAATAAAATTTTGTATATTTCACAAAATTGAAATCTGTCAGTATTTAAATTTTGTTTCTTATTTGAAGAAAGTAGACTTGTTTGTGAGATACGGTTGAAGTATTCATCGTTCTAATTATTAAATTAATTGTATATCATAAAAAAGATGATCACTTACTTTAAAACTGATAGGCCGTATTATTGGTAATCACATGCAAAATATCCATTAGCACAGTTTTGCCATATCGTGATATTATCGGTATAATGAAGCATTCCATATCACGCCTTTTCACTTGTCAGCATTACCACGGCAACTGTTTGTGTTGATAGTCACCTGTCATCTCTCCCCCACAAACACAATGTCCAACAACCATTAACTCTATTTGGATTTTGGCTGCCAGTCAGATACTTTACTTAGACAAAGTTACTCCATTCATAGTACTACAAGCTCATGTTGGTTTTAATCATCTATAAATCTACAAATCCCAGTTTACGGAGAAAAAAACACATCTGGAGTTGTTACGAAATCACATTTAACACATCAAGATGCACACAGAGCATTTAAAAAGCAGTCCTTGTGCTGGGCCACAGTGTCAGTCAGCTGTGTTATGTGATTATGCATTAAAGACTAAACTTCAAACAACTGGAATTACATAGTACATTCTGCAGAAGACAGTAATCAGGGCAAAGTAGTTTGGAAAAATAAAGAGATGTCTTAGATTCGTTAACATATTTGAAGGGATTAAACGTGAACCAAGGATGTTAAAATATGATGTTTTGTCAAGGAAAGTGAAGATATACAATTATAGCACCGCTGTTAACAAATTTGCACTGATTTAAACAAGGTTATAACAAAGGAATAATATGGTTTTGCTAGTACCTCCACCAAGGAAGTAATGTTGCCGCTCCCATCTGTAGAATGGCATTGCAGTTTTACAACAAATCTGAACAAATTTGGATGAAATTTTCAGTGAAGGCCAGAAATCACTCAAAGAACAGTTGATTACATTTTGGGAGTGATGCATTGGTGGAGGTTTGCTAATGTTTATTACCAGCAAATTAATGGCATTTATTCCACTCGGGGTAATGGGTAACTGGAGCATAGGCCAGCAACTATGGGCATGAGACGGGGTGCGCCTGGACAAGGGAAAATCAATAGTAAGGCTGACACAATTCCATACATTGACAGACAACAATTTCAATCTCAGAGTCATTCCCTAGGGGCAATTTACAGTCACCAATTCTCCTATTCATGGTCAATGGGGGGAGGCTGGTGTAGCAGGGGATAACCCACAGTAACACAAGGAGCATTTGGACACTTTATGATATTACAGTTTTACTTATCTGGCAACCCACTTGTAATTATTACAAAGGGTATTTAAGGTCCAGTCCTAAGCTGAACCTAATGCTGCGCCAAAACCTTATCATTGAGAATTAACGACGATGCAATAAACTGATAACATATGCTTTATGAATCCCTAATTTTAAATCATTTTGCGTGACCCTGTTCCACTTTGCTTTTCCCTTTTTGCCCTGTGCGCTACATCAGGAGGACAACAAGAGAGCACTGTGGCTGTATTGTAGCTCCATCAATGACCCTGAATGCAACACTGGGATGCCCTCTAATCAGTTATGACAGACCGGTGTGTATGTGTGTATATGTGTGTGTGTGTGTGTGTGTGTGTGTTTGTGTTGAGCATGTGTGTAATGATGTGAAAGGGAAAAGGGGGAGAGGATGTGATCAAAGAGGACATTGTCCTCATCTGTACAATCTTCACTCCAAGTCCTGGCCACAGTAAAGCAGTGTAGGTGTAATTTGTGTTGATTAGGGTTGATGTAACAGTAACAAATGGTACAAGGATTTACAAGATTGTTATTGCACATTCCATACATTAATAGGATTGGTAGCATTTAAGAAGATCTAGGGAACTATGGGGACTTTTGTTGTTTAGAGACTAGAGGCTATACTTTATCCCCTTCATGGGTTGTATTGTTATTGCCATGTGCCTAAACAATGATGTAATAGTGTGAGGCATGCGTGGACTTGGTTTGTACAACGTCATTAATGTCATGAACTATAAACTATTTAAAATAAACAATTTAAAAATAAATATAGCTTTTAAATTTTACATTTTATTTTCCAAAAATGGCTATTCATATTTCAACTAGCAATTTCAACTCCCTATGAACCTCTTTACA
>JAVQJW010151155.1:0-14356 GCA_036025195.1 Hypseleotris klunzingeri
GATCAGGAAAGGAAACCCTCAAGCCAAATGATGATCTACTTGAGATGTGTCACCTTCAAGTGCATCAAGATTAGTACCTTGATTTATCTTTGTGTTTTCAGTATCAACAATGAGATTCAAAGATTACTGTCATGGATATGTTTTGGCAAAAGACATGGCTTGGCTTGTCACCTCTGCTTTTCCATCCATACAAGAGGCATAATAACAGTTCAAGGTCTGCTTTAGTCTTTATTGGCAACCAGGTTCACTGTCAGATGCATATCGGTCCAAATTGGCAGGACATTGAGGAAAGGGAGAAGTGCGAGAACTGTGAATGTGGGCGGGCTGGTGAGAGATGCATTTGACCGTGTGTCTATGTGAAGACAGATTCACACATATTGGAATTCCACGGCCCCACTTTTCAGCTTTAGACACTGTGTTTTTGTTTCGGTTTGTTAGCATAAAGCAGGAAGTCTGTCTATCAGAGATGTACATTCAAGGAATCCAGTTTGTGATTGAGAAATGCGCTTTGAAACCAGTTGCTTTCAAAACAAGGACGTGTTTTTGAAAATATCTCGTTTGTACGTGGTTAAAAAGCCCACAGCGAGCGCATTTCTGAAATCCAATTTGACTTCATACAATGTGGCACTTTTAGTGTTGGAAATGTAAGCTTTATAACTATGTGTGCTTTGTGTTCTTTGTGGCTGCAGTGACAAGGCCAAACAAGACTTTAGACAGCACAAGGTCGGTGGCATGAAGTCAAAATGTAGCGCTAACTAACTACATGAACAGGACCAGAAAATATACTGTACTAAGAATATAGCTCTGTTTACCTCCGAAAGCATTTTGTCAACTTATCGATACCAGACCAAATGTTTTTCGATGGTTAGCGAAAATAGAAAAAGTCTATTGTGTACCCCACCTATAGCCCATAGTTGCTGGGCGTTGCTTCAGTCACCCACAATCCCTAATAGGAATAAGAAATACAGAATACAGAATATGTTTCTTATTTAATCATATCATCACTAAGAAATCCAGTTATTTGACAAAAATCTTAGTTAGGTGATTATTGCCCCAGCAGAGCAAAAATCAGGCCATTGACACAGTGACTGTATTAGTTCCTGGTGTGACAATAGCTTTACTGTTCTCTGTAATAGTAGCTTTGGGCTGGCTGGTAGATAAAGCTTAGATAAAGTTGTCTCTAAAAGCCTATAACCCACTTTGATGTTCAAACTCTTACACACAGACCTACCACACACACATACTGTAGGAGACAAGAGGTCGTGTGGTTTTTAAGCACTAACATTTCCATGAGCGCTCCGTACAAATGGGCAGATTAGATTGTCTACATCCAAGCGCAGTCCATAATAGAATAGAGTGTGTTAGAAAAATGAGATTTGTCGTGCTGTACTACGTGCCCCTCCGCGTCTCCAGCACTTTTTTTCACTCATGACTCGAGGTAACTTGCTGTGACAAAGACTTAATTGAATTGAATAGGAGTGGACCGGATTGCATTGAGAGAGAGAGGAGCTGGTTTGAAGACGGATGCCCAGAGGAATACAATCCGATATATCTCGGAGGATTTTTGAGTCACAGCCAGGCACACAGCAGCAGAATACACTCGCTTAGTTTGATGTTAACTTGTTTCTCCTTGTGGCGGGGGCAGATCAGTGGGGATCAGGGCGGACTGTCGTTCTGCACTTTGTCAAAACCACAGAAAGCTCCAGGACACAGGTAGAGAACTGCAATACGAGAGATTTATAGAGCTGCCACTGATGGGTGCTGATAGGGGTTCATGGTGGCTTCAACAACTGCAAGTAGTGCTACCATGGTTCAGTGTCACTCTTTTTTTACCATTTGCAAACAGAGTTTTACAAGCTGCCACAAATTAAATGTAAGCAATAATACAGGGCAATTCTATATATTATATAGCAATGACCATAAGTTTCAAAAACATTGTCATAACAAGTCGTTGGCCTTACTTGAGTTGTCTCTTCATCTATTTCAATAAACAGTCCGTCTGAAGTTATCATTTTCCAGTTTACCACTCATATTTAGCTTTTTCTGGCCTTTCCTTTTTCATTAGCATTAGCTTAATTGCATTCCATCAATCCGTAATTCAAAATAATTCAAATCATCAACCACCATAATATTAACAGCAAACTTGACAAAAAAAATCTCTTTAACTATCCATTTTGATATGACTTCAATCCAAGAGCACCCCTTTTCTCTGTAATAACAAATACTCAGCCTATTAAAAGCCGTAGCCTCTTTGTAAGTTAACAAAAGGGTACACAGAGGACGCCCGTTAGCTCCCAGTGACATGATTCAGACTTTGCATTGTGTCTTTTCTTAGTCTTCATCTCTCTTGGCCATTTTACTACCACACAACATATTCACCACTGCTGGCTCAATGATTCAGATACCCACCAGTAAACAGCATGCTACCGCTATCAGCGCTGTTGCCCAAACCAGCCACATATCATCACCACTTGATTGGTTCTAATAGCCAGCAGGGACAAGCAGCGTCTTTCTCAATTAGGCCCTCTTTCTGTTTAGGTGCATCTCGGGGGCATTCGGCACACACATGTCCGACTCGGGGCAGTGGAGATGGGGCTCAGATGATGCGCCGTGGGGGGGTGATGGTGTTTCTTGAGTCCCGTACTGGCCTTGAGTGATGTCTGCTCAAACTTAAGACTCCTGATGGTTTGCTAATGAGTTGAGACATCATCAGGCTATAGACAAAAGCAAGCAGGGAACTATAAAAACGGATAAAAAAAATAGAAAAAGATCACAATTGTGATTTTGTCCTTATTTTGTTATTTAGTGACAGTTTTTATGTTTGGGGCTCTTTTTGGACCATTGCTTAGTCTTGGTTTTGGAGAGGTTTGAAGTTGTTTTTGGCAGATTGTAGAGTTATTATAGTTTTGGTTTGGTCCTGGCTGCATTATTTAGTCCGGAGTTAGACCTGGTTTGGATCTAGTTTATTTGTGTGGTTTTGTGAATTTCTGTTGACTTAATTCAAACTGAAGAAACTGGATTTGTCCAAGATGTATCAGCAGATTTGTGTTTAAATAACATATTAAACTTATTAAGGGGCCAAATGCGCATGGCAAAAGAAAATATTTCACTTTTAAATGTGCCTTGGATAATATGGTTATAAAAAGGTTAATCTGATTGCCTGGTGTTTGTTTTGTAGGAAGCTGTACGTTCGATGAAGGCTTCTCTCAGTGCGATTATCAACAAGATCCTTACGATGACTTCGACTGGACACACGTCAACACACAGGAAGTGCCATACGTGTCGCCAGACCTGCCACAAGGTGAGACTAACTACTGTCATTTTCATCATTAGCTGTAGATTGATATTTTTTAGACATTTGATCTCAAGCATGACACTACATGCAGATATTTTCTACTAAATTGTGAGACAACATTGCCCACAACACAAAGATGACAACTGAATGCCATGGTATTGTGAATATTTGTACTAGAACTAGAAATTTGTTTTTTGAAAATTTTAGCTAGAATGTATCAAAAAAGTCTACGACGCCCATTGCATAGAACATTGCAGAGAAATTGACCCAAGCATCCACTGACTGATGTTCATTTGTAAAAAAGTAGCTGTTTTATAGTGGAAAGGATAAAATTGGATTGCATTTAGTGTTTATTGTATTTTGGCCTTTTATAAGTATAATTTTAACATAAGCCCATGTAATAACTTCTACATATCCACAAAAGTTTATGAAGTTTTTGCATATAATTCATCCATGTGTCCTCCCCCTTCCCCACCTTACACAGACAGACCTTTACTCTTTAATCAGTGGTGTTTTTTTCACACTGACGATGATGATGGCGATGATGATGAAGGGGGAATTAAATCTTTGTGCCGCGGGCTCGGGCTCTAATTAACGGAATATGAGGTCATTAATCAACAGCAGGGAACAGCGAAGGTTGACTATACTTTACAATGTTAAAAGCAAAATGTTATAGTAATGACCAGCCACGCAATGTTATGCAAAATGAGATGGGCTTTACAAAATGAAAACCACAGAGCAATAATGTAATATAGATTACTTACCATTAAATATAGCAACCCAAAGAACAACCAACTTTTCTATTAATGACAAAGGTAGAAAGTGTCAGTTAAGTAGAAAAAAACATTGTTCGGATTTGATTATTTTTTTAAGGAAATGTCCAAAATGCCCTAACGATTAAATAATTATTTATGTTGGAGCAAGAGAAAGACCTAGATTGTCTATCTTTCTAAAATTATGAGATTGTTCTTATATTGCGATTGTGTGAATGAATGAACATTTACTCTGGAACTATAAGATTTTTAGGTACATGTCTGTTCACCTTTCCCATTGTGAGATAGAGCTCATACCTTAGTTTTTAAGTCTTTGCTGTCCAATTAGAAGAGCATTTACTAAAAAATGCCTGGGTAAAGTTACAGCCTTTTCTTCGCCATTGCGCTGCTCTTTGTTGCTCTTTTCCCTCTATGGAAGACAGATTATGACTTTGTTACCATGCCAATATAATATAGCCTACCATTGTTTATCACTTACCGTTATCATCCTGACAACTCAGCCCTGTTGACATTTAGAGAAAGGTCCGGTTCAACTCCAGCTCATAATGATATTTTCACACACACACTTCCTCAAATGCGGCCGGTATACTCTCCGGTCCATTTGGTATTTAGGCAAAGGTGAGATGCCTTGCCCAATGGCACCCACTCAGACCTCTACCAATTGGCGGTGTTAATAGCAGTCCAATTGCTGTCACTAGGAAGAGGCCAGGAGAGGATAAATAGCTTGTGTGCAAATGTAATGCCTGGAATTAGGGGAATGAGCGTATCCACATTGATGGCAAGGCTGGTAAATGGTTTGAAGATGCTTGCTAAAGGGAGCTAGCCTAGAGGTATGGCAGCCCCTAAGTGACATTTGATGTGTTAATAATGCCAGCAGGGTGTGGGACAGTAGCGCGTAGAATTGGGAACGAGTTTGCCCAAAGGGGATTTTAGATAGCACTGCAAAGTAGTAGGGAAATGGCTTTGTAGCTTGAGGACACATTGGCAATTCCTATTTTAGAGGTTTTCCAAGAACTTTGAAGCTAGCCGTAGTTCCAGATGAAGTTGTCCTGGTGGCTTGCAAACATTTAGAACCAACCTTTCTTTGGCTTCTGACCCCTGGAAATAAAGGGACAATCGACTTCTAACACCAGCAGGAAGTTGGTAAGAGCATTTGGCAGTCCACAGTCCTGTTGGGAGCAAGTCTATTTAGCTGATTTGTAGTTGAGGGGACTATATATTGTTTAGGGAATTGGCACAAAGACAAGCAGCTATCTAGAGGCTTTACTCTGAATTGTATTCCAGTCAGTGTAACAGCCAACAATTATACCTCTTTTGTTTCTTTTTAAACCACATCATTTAGTCTTTGTTGCTAAGGGCATGTAAACGATTCAGACCAAACAAATTCATAACTTTATATATTTTTGGTTTAGACTACTTGGTTTAGCCCCCTGTCTAGAGCAAGTTTTAGTTGAGACCTGCTTTAGGCATTTTATTAGACCAAGTTTAGTCCTGCTATACTCTGGTTTGGTACAGTAGTTAAAACCTGGTTCAGTCCTGGTTGACATACTGTATTTGGGGTCCTGGAGCCACCTTAAAATATGCCTATAACACTGCTTATTCTCATTGCTAATCACCATTTGTGCTAGAGGCAGTACTGATTCTGCAGGGATGGTATTGGTTTGGCACTTGTATTTGTAATAGAGATAAAACCACTCACTCTCATCTCACTTGGGGTTGATGTTGGCACTAGCCGCGGTGCCAGGGTCTAGATGCCACGCTGGCAAATGAATAAGTGTGCCAGTTGAACATTCATGGACTGGGGCTCTGAGACTCACTGGACTAAAGCAGTACTCTTGACTTATAATGTTGTTGGCCAAATCCCACTTTAGTTGGCGTGCCATTTTCTATCCCTTTTTACTGTTGTTTTCAATGTGTAATAATATTATGGCAACACAATAAAGAGATGTCAAATCAAGCACAGTTTCTTTTAGCCCCGCCATGGACACTCACACAATAATGACCCTCTGGCACTGGGAAAAAGGTAGCTGGAGCCAATTGAATGTATTGACAGAAATTGATTGGCTCCCCGGGTAATGTAGACAAGCTCTTCAATATAGTGACTTCAGTGCCTTTAATGAAAATCATTGGAAGCAATATAGTGCTATTATGAAATGCCAATCACACCAATTATGTGGGCGTGGGGTGACAATAGACAGCTCTTTATTTGTTCAGAAATCTTGCGTAACAGAGCAATGAGAAACAGAGAGAGCTCCACATATAAATGACTAATTACAAGAAAAGCATTAACAAGTAGCAATTGAAAAGTGCACAAATCACACGGCCTATAGACCAGTAGCTACAAAAGGCAAAAACGTAGACTATATTTTTTTTCTGACTAGCTAAGAAGCCTCTAGATTTGACGACAACAACAGTCTTTTTTAGGCTAGGTGGATGAAATTTAAACTTTTCTAACTAGCTTGGCCTGTAACAGAAGTGGCTGACAGTCCTTTTTTAATTATTTATATACAGTGTTTGGTTGAGAATGCTAAAAGTTGCTTCCCGTGTCAGCCTTATTTGATTTCCCTGCATGTTGTTATTATTGTTTTGCTGAAGAATCCCTCTGTCTCTGTTACCACTCAGCACTTATATTGCTCTGTGACATATCTAGGTCTTAATGCTGTCAGGTGTATTTTTAGCCTTGTGGTTACATTGTGTCACCTGCCTATTAGCGGCCATTTTGTACCATACAACGCGTTAAATGCTGTTGCCATCTTAGAAACTGACAGACCCTTATGTTGAGCAATATGTTCTTGGCAGATTAGTCTATTGAAATGATAGAGCATCTTATTAGTCATATTATGTTGGAGGTTGCTATTTTTTGTACACATTGAAATGCTAGCTTATTTCTTCACCCACCATGACACTTTATTAAAATGTATCACTTGTCAATATTAAGATGAGCTGTTGTGCTAAAGGTTATATTTTGCTATTTTTCATGTATGTGTTTGTTTTGACATATCTAGGTCTGTGAGTGATAGGAATATTTTTAGCTTGGCGTACACCTCGGCAGCCATCTTGAAAAGTCTGTTCTCTTGTCAAAGGCTTACTATGACTGCCAAGAAGAGTGATACGCGTCATGCAGTTTTTTAGATAGATTCAGATCAGACGATGTTTTTGGTAGGATTCGGTGGTGGTTGTCAGTCTTGGGTTAGGTTGATCCGTTACTCAAACAGAGGACTTTTGAAATATGGTTTTTGGCTTGGATTGGATGGGGGATAACTTAGGAATAAAAGCGAATGGGAAATTGAGAACAACATTTGTACACCATGTTTGAATCCTGGGATGTTGAGCTGTATTCTACAGAGAAATGTATTTTCACAGTAGATTAGCGAAACAATAACTGTTAATCACTATTGTCCTTCAGACTATTGTATTTAGAGCATAATGTGGAGAGTTTATTGTGCAAATAAAATGAACCACTGTGTATGGGGGCTGTGTTTGTTTTCCATTCTGCACTCTGAAATGATATGCTATTTATAACTACTGCTCATTTACTTAATTGTTATAAATTAAAATAGGTGTAATGATATTCAGTTGTTTTTACAGTACAGCGGTGTCATAAATACCAATATAAATTTTAGCGGTAGCCTATTCCTGAAACTATGGGTCTTAATAAATTTTCTTACAATTTTGCTTAAAAATTACATCTCGTTCACATCAAAAACTAAAAAACGGAATATCCATGGTCTTACCAATCGATAATTACTGTACTAAAACTATACAAGCTGCTAAATGGTATTTGAGTATAAAATATCAACAGAAAGTTAATAGACAACTGAAGCTAGAATAATAATTCAATTTCATAATTATTTTATGCTTTGGCAACTGACCTTACCCCATTGCTGCATGATGAGTTACAGTCTAAAATATGGGACAGCTGATTTTGTCATTAAACCCTTATAATCAGCTTTGGCCAGTTGTTTTTTTCTCAGTATTGTGCCCTATACTGTCACACAAACACAAACGTATTATTTCTCTTGGTTTGTAATAAACTAATGTGATTTGAGAGATTAAACATGAGCAGGAAGGGATCATGTTTCATCATATTTTGCTGTATTAACATCTGGTGCAGGTCTGAGCTGATTAGCACCAACATCTGGATGGGCTGAAGGATTGTCCTCAGACCACAGACAAAGATTATCTGTTATTTACAGGTTCATGCAAACAGCTGGAGGTAGCAGGTATAGGGCACTTTGTATTATAAGGGATATTAGCTTGCATATTACAATCTAGTAGAAGCTTCAACTCAGCAACCATTCAAAACCTCCTTTAAAACCTTGATATTCAAGTGAAATGGTAAGAACATGCTGAAAATGATTGCACAGTCATTAGTGAAATGGTTCCCTAAAAATAAAGTTTTTTTAAAAGATGCTAATTGTAGTGTAAAACTGATGGGCTGTAAAAACACACTGCTGCAGAATTTGTGGATCAAGACTCAAAATTGGAAATAGATATATTTGGTACGTAGTTACTTAGGTACATGTTAGTGAAAAATGAATGCAGATTTTAACAAAGCATGCAGGCAAATTGTGCTCAAATTTGACAGTTTAGAGTCATTAGTTTTTTGTGGTTTGGTCCATGCTGTTTGCTCAGCTTTGTTCGAACATTTGGCAAGTGCCGACAGAGATGAAAAACATTTTATTAGACAGTAGCTTTTTGAAATCCTCAAAGTCAAACCCGGTGTGAAAGACTTCTGAAGCTCAGATATGGATCGGTGTTGAATTGGTCCCAGATTCAGTGGCTGGTTGAGACAGTAGGTTTGAGTTTAGTGGATTAGTAAACCACACACAGACATGGATACAAGGCTAATACCCCCTGGAGCCAGCTTTCGGGGGGAAAAAGTCAACCAGAATATTTTTTATGGATTGCAGATAAAACAGTGGTCAATTGAATGTTGCATAGGTGCTGGAGTTTTAATTTTAATACATTTACATCATCGTAGACTAGTTGCTCTAAGCAGTCAATTTTATTCCAGATGTTTGTTGCTAACATTTGCCCCTTTGACATAGTGAATGCAAACAATATACTGTATGGGCTTCAAATAAGATTCACAATGAATAGTTTCAGTCTATCTGTCATACACTCCTAATCCACCAGTTGTGAATGTCTTGGACCACTGCCTTACCAAAATATTTACATACAGTACAACATTTCTCATGTACATAACACAACACTTTGCTTGTAGATTTTACTATGTGCTACTAAATGTACATTTTTTTGTAGTGCAGCTGCTAAAATTGCTATGTCACTGTCACCATTGTCACAACAGGAAATTGAACCCTCACATTTTGATAAATTTTCTTCTCTCTTTAAAATAATATTATAAATCTTTGTGTCTTCTCCTTGGTCCAGGGTCGTACATGTTTGTGGATGTGTCCCAATATGATGTTGGGGAGAAGGCCAGGTTTCAGCTTCCTGTGATGAAGGAGAATGACACCCACTGCATCGACTTCAACTATCTCCTCACCAGCCCCGATGGGTCCAGCCCGGGCACACTCAACATCCTTGTCAAGGTACCAGAAGCTAAATATATTAGTAGGGCTGCACAACTTAATAAACATAATATACAGTAAGTGTCTCCACATAGAATGATCTGTTAATATCAGATTTAGAATGGTTGAATAGAAGTAGTTAGGCATTGCCCCAAGCAACCCTTTTGACTCTTTAACGGAAAAACTTCAGTGCACAATCCTCTGTATATTGTGGTGTACATTTCCTCTTTACTGTGTGTCTATAGGTGAACAAAGGACCCTTGGCAAACCCTATATGGAATGTGACATCCTACACTGGTAAGGACCGCTTAAGGCCACAACCGTTCACACTTTCATTTAATGGACTACTGTTATGGTTTTATTGTTGTGTTGACTTTAATGTTGTTTCCACAGGTAAAGGTTGGCTGAAGGCAGAACTTGCAGTCTCCACATTTTGGCCCAATGAATATCAGGTAACAAAGACTTGAAATAGTTTAATTTTGAGTCAGATTTGTCTTTCGACCTGGTTCACACCAAGTTTAATCTCAAATAAGCTAATTTTTGCATAGTTAAATGTTTCTTAGATAGTAACATGTTTCTTTATTGAAGTGGTGCCAGGTGTAACATATTTGAGAACCTCTGTGTTTGAAGTAAATGAAATGTTAATGCTTTGTTATGTGAATACAATCAGACAACACACTCAAACACATGCGGCGAGGTGGGCAGTTGATGTATTGGTGTTGACTGGGGCTCAGGAGGTGGCGATTAGGCTAAATAGGCACTGCGAAAGACATGTAGAGCCTGTGTGTGGCCAAACTGGACACTTCTGCTGTCGTGGAAGTGAATTAATATACAGCACAATGGCCGAGGTAGCGTCTGTTTTAGTGGTTAAGTATTTTAAGTGTGGTTTCCATGCTGGATGTATAATTATAGAGTGTGCTTATGTGTTGTGGAGCTGGTGTTGACAGATGTGTATATGTTGTGGGCTGTTGTTCGTCCGTGGCTTGTCCTCACAGGCGTTTCACACACACACACACATACACAATTAACACAAACACACACATTGGGACCATGTTAACATACACAGCCTGGGGAAGCAGGAATATGAGTGTACAGAGCATCCTTCAATTGGCCCATCTGGAGACGTCCCCCTCGGTGATGGTGGGCATCAGCAGCTGAGAGTCGTGTGTCAACATGTTTTAATTAAACATAATCACAGAGGTTTGCCCAGGCTTATGGCAGCTTTAAGGGAACACTCAGGTTATTGGATCACAGGTTATGAAGCTATTTCTTCATGTTTGAACATGTTTCTGTATTTGCACTTTAGCTTGAGTTGTAATGAGACTGTGGAAGGATAGACGCAGGCAGACACATGTATGCACATGCTGAAATTAGACTACATGCACATCTGTGCACGTTCACAAAGCACAATTAAGACTCTTACTGGCAGCTTCTGTTTGAATTTCTGCTTAATTAAGACTTTAATATTACACAAAATATATGAGATGTTCCAGAAAACTTTCAGTATTACCATCTGTATCAAACACTGGCATTTACAGTATTGCTAATGTTTTAGGCAGGATTGGAGACATGATCTTATTATGTTCTTGTACTACCCAAGTCTACCTTTGCATACCCACATTATTACACTTTTAATAACTCTGCCTCACACGTCTAGGGAGGACTCCTATAGATAGATTGTAATATATTCTGAACCTATACATTTCTACATTACAGTGATATTTACAGTGACTGATAAGTGAGTAGTAGACTGTCCCTCTTTTAGACTGATGACATGTCCAGAATGTTTGCCCAAGAAAAACAGCGGCCTCACTTATATACATGAGATGAGGAAGAGTCTGACGTCTGTGATCCATGTACTGTCAGCGTGGAGATGACCAGCTTCAGATCCACTGTAAATCACTGAATGCAAATGAGCTGAGACAAGTATAAATTAACTGGGTTTGCATTGAGATGGGATAAATAGCAAGAAGATTTTGATATATCTTGTGTACTCACTGGTCACTTTAATAGACAAAGTTCCATGCATTTGACTTGCTTTTTCACATTGCATCAAAATTTTGTCATGCATAAACAGTATGTCCATTAAAACCTTACAGAAGTTCAGACTAGGGATGCAGCGTTATATCGGCCTAACATCGGTTTCGGACAATATTTACTATATCGGCCAATGTTGCTATCACCTTATTCAAATGCTTAATGTTGTTCAAAAAGGATAATATAAATGTTTAGAAACAGCCAGAGAATGAAACACCCATTCAGAAAATCTAAATTTAGAGTGACAAAATGTAGTAAAAACAAGAATTATTGCTTATTTAAGGCATTTAAAGCAGTACATGCTTATGGTATCAAACAAACTGATTACTGAAATATCTGTATTGGCCAAGAAATTTCACATCAAAGCAAGCATCGGAATGGAAAAGAAAAATAAGTGACTACAGTATAAAGATAGATGGACAGCCTAAGATGAAAGTATTAAAAGTCAACTGATGTCTTTCCGCCGCTGTGAGCCTTGAGTGAAAGATGATTGGAGGAAGACACAACAGATTGGTATAAGGGGGAGGTAGGGGAGAGTTAGTGACGCGGCTGGGACACTAAGCTACGGGTAAACAGTTCATGGCAGATTTCCTTCTGCAGGTGATGAATGACAACAACTGCTCAAGCTCTTTCTATGAGTTCCCCTCCTATCTCTCCCTCACCATCTCTCCCCTGTTCATTATTGGAGTCCTCTGAGCAAACACTGTTAGAAAACACAGAGCATAAGCCTCAGACAGGAGCCAAGTGTTTGGAGAGAGAGAGCGAGAGATGAGAGAAAAAGAGCAGGAACTGTTGGTTTGATATAGGACATCTACAGGAGAATCGGTGCTTGACGTTAGCACAAGCCAACCTGCTAAATGCTGGTAGTAGTTTGGCTAGTAACTCATTAACTCCCACTAGCCACTTTGCCGAGTTTGATTTTATGCATTAATTTTGGTGAATTGTTTTTTTGGGAACTCAGATTCTAAACTAATAATAAAAAATAGAATGAACAAAAATACATTCATATTTTTAATGTCCAAATATTTGAGAAATCCATGTGATTAAAATAAATAAAATTCCATTAGCTTCTCAATAACTAAATTATGGCTAGTATACTGTAGTTAAAATTTTAAAGGGTTAGTGACTTTGGGGGAATAGCAGCCAAGACGTTAATGCCATACCCTGTCTGTGATACTTGCACTGTCACTTTAGTCTTGAATTAAGGCTCCTCTTTCCTCCAACTTCAAGGGCTTCACCTGTTGAGTCCTCTCAGGGAAGTGAAGTGCAACAACAGCTGAAAGACATGCCACAGACATACACCTCCATTCTTAGCCAGCATTTGATGTGAGTCACTTTGAATGTAGTTTCCCACGCAGTGAAAGTAAAGTTGTGTCAGCAAGATTATTTGTGAGGCACAAGCACAGCTGTACAATACATTACATGTCTTCTTTTAGCTGATCACATATCACTCAGATGGTTTGGCCAACTTCAGATAGAAAAATAATATATAGATGGTAAATGGATTTAGCTCAGTCAGTAGAGCAGGTGGCCCATAAACAGAGCTTACAGTGCTCACCCCAGTTTGAATCTGGTTTGCCGAATGTCACTCATTCTTCTTCCTTTTTCCTGTCGATTTACTGCCTCAAATAATGCCAAAAAACAAGTATAGTAATTACACACATGTATATTTTGCTCATTGTATACTCACCAGCTTTTGTTTTTTTTTCTCTCCAGGTCATTTTTGAAGCTGAGGTCTCGGACAGCAAGGTGGGCTTCATCGCCGTGGACGACATTCAGGTGCTCAGCTACCCGTGCGGTGAGTCATTAGCATAGCTGCAATTAGTCTTAGCCCGCTGAATAGACGCTGATAGCTATGGCCACTAATTAGACTATACCTGGGATGGTTTCGGTTGCAGCTGAGCAGGCAGATAAGTGGGAAGGTGACACAGGAGGAGAGCGTCATAGGCCTATACTGTAGAATGGTAGAAATAAAACGCAACTGAGAGATTGTAAGCAGAGGGATAGAAGAAAGGATGGTGGAAAGTCAAGCGGGAAATGAGGGAGTATTAGGGCCAATCATGAGTAGAGACGATATCAACCACTCAGCAGTTTCCAGCTCTTCTCCCGAGCCGACATCATGTTCAAATACGCACACACAAACCCACACCTCGAACACTAGCTGTCTTGTCTGAGAGATGAAGGGCTGCGCAATCCATTTTAAATTCTCGCTACGTTTCAAGTCCCCTTCATTCAATGTTTTCCTCGCCCCAAGGAGCTGTACTCCTCGCCGCTACCAGTAAGGACCCTACACAAGTGTTTGTTAATCTACAAAAAACATAGGATTATATTTCCAGTGCCCTCAAGTCACACCGCAAAGAGAAAAGCAATTATGTGCATCGGCCATACGTCAAGTCCAAACTACAGCTCCCATAAGACATTTCTGTTTCTTATTAGTTTGTATTGATTATGAGTCATAGAAATAAACTGGCTGGGACTTTTCGCCTTGTACAGTCGGCGAGGTATTGGTTATGTTACTGTTGTTATGTCAAAAGAGTTGTCAATAATGCTATGAAGGGAATCCCAGGACAATTTAGTCAACAAATGGTTTGCCTTGGTCCTTGGTAAAAGCCTGTCATGTCTAATGCTTAATGTGAACATAAAACCTTGCTCTGTAACTTGTAATGCAGTAAAAAAAATAGTATAATTTTATGGCACTGACCCTTTAATGAGGCAAC
>JAVQJW010151301.1:0-14208 GCA_036025195.1 Hypseleotris klunzingeri
TTGATTGTATAATGCTGACCTTGTATAATGTGTTGTTAAATGTAAATTGTCTGCTTTTAACTAATCCATCGTTGCTTCTTGTTATTCATATGTTCAGTGTCATGAGAAAAGGCAGACTATGGCTTTGGGGCTAAATACCATGACCAATGATATTCAGTGCAGTAATAAATATTTTCTGGAGCCGCGTTCTGCCGGATATTGTCTTCCGCCTCAAGCCATTCAGGGAAACTCCTGATACAAGTGAGCTTTACAAATTGAATACACATGTACAGTCAGTAAAGGTTATGTCATAAATAACAGTGTGATTTTGGATATTTTGATTAACAGCTGTCTTATTTACTTATCTTAGCTGTGTATTTTCATATTATAAACTGAGATCATAGTTATTACCTGCACCAAGGAGGGTGCAATGGGAATGGAATCACTCATTAACTTCCCAACCACTGCGGTCTTTAGACAGGGTACACCCTGAACAACAGCAAGTTATTTGCAGTATACATACACAGCAGACAACCATTTTGAATTTTCAACATGTGCATGTAGTTGGATGGCCATCTCCCGACCAAGCTGTGTATGTTTTAAACATTATTTAAATGGGCTCATGCTGCAGGTAAATGCATTTGTGTATGAAAACAGTGAGTGGGTTTTGTGGTTTGTTCTCAGTGCGTCATAATACTGCATGACCTTTCAGAGACATTTGCATAAAGTGTGCATTTTGTTATCATTTTAGAGAGAGCTCTTTTTTTTGGGGGGGGGGGGGGGGTTCACCCTCTTTCCTACCCTCACTTTGGAGATGACAAAACAAGCCTTTCATGTCAATTCTGGTTTATTTTTTTGTAGTGTGCCCCGCCCTGTCAGAGGCAGACCCACTCACCCACGCTTTGAAGCATGCTGTTACCACCTGTGAGCACTAATATTATACCTACAATGATCAAACCTGTATTTTTCTCCTCATGTTGATTGGCAGTGCACCTTCCTGGGAAAGAAGTCAACCCACACAACACACCTGAAAAATCACCGGCATGATCACTTCCAACAACTGGCTTTATGGATGTGAAGGCTATGGCAAATACACAATTATTATGGATTCACTATCGGTTCATTGTGTCAGTGGTCTATAAAATAATGAGTGTACAGTTTTTGGCTATGTTTAGCTATAAACAACATTTTTTGATAGTCAACATTTTGGTTTATTTGCTCATAGTTCAGTATTCAGTAGCCTGACAGCCATCAGAATACTCATTTTCATGAGGAAACCTGGTCTGTTACTGTAAATATTGATGTGCCCGTGTCTCAGTTTTTATGAAAGTTTCTTCCGTGTTCCTGTGGAGCTTAACTAAACTCGCCCTCCTCCCTCCCCTCTCGCCTGTGCTCAACCTTTGTCTCTACTCTCCCCGCGGATTGAACTGCAACTAGAGGTCAACTCCAGAACATTAAACTGTCCCACAAAGATCTCCAGATCGTCCTGTGAGTTAAAAAAAGAAAAGAATTTGGAAAACTTTGTCACCAGTTTCCTGTCGCTTTACACAAACTCTGCGCTCATGGACTGAGGCAACAGCCCGCGAGCCGGTGAAGGGAAATATCACGTGGTGACACATCTTTACGACTGACGTCACCTTTCTCATCTCCAGGCAACCGCTCCATCAGCACTGACGTCACTGCGCACCCGAGCCGCGCGGTTGCCGGGCAACCCTAGCCGTGCGCTCGGGCCCGGCCTCGCCGCGCGCCCTGCGCTGAGCTCTGACGCCAGTGTGACGTTAATGAGGCGGTATCAGTTTGTTGTGGCGGAGGAAGAGCCGAGAGGCGGAGGAGGAGTCCCCCGTGAGCTGTGCATTCCGCCGGACAGAGAACACGCCACACTCAGCCGGGCCGCGGCCGAAAGCGGAGGGACAGCACTGCTCCCCGTTTGTGGAGTCTTTATTGTGGAATGGTTGACGCTTCTTCTGGGAGCCGCCTGAACTGCGAGAAAGGGCGCTTTATGTCTTTTTGAGGTAAGAGGCACAACTTTTAATATTGTTTTACCAAAGTTTACCGCATTATACCTTCAGTAGGCCACATATGTATTACTTGGCGTACAACTTTAAAAAGTAAAAATGTTGGCCTATAGTCCGATAATTATAGCTTATATAGCATACATTTGGGGTTGGGGGGGGGTCTACTTACCTTTGTTTGAGCTTTGTTTCAATCATTCAAAGAATTTATTATTAGTTAAATACAATGTAATGACAATGTAGATAATAATAATAAAATTATGAAAACATTAAAGTATTCAAACATAGGCGACTAATAAAGGACCATGCATGTGCATGCAGGTTTTGCCTTAAATCATCCAGACAGCTGGTGCACCATGGTGATCATGACAGAGAGCAGCCGTGGGGCTCAGTCCAGCTCTGCCCAGGGACGACCGCTGCAGGTCGGCTTCTACGAGATCATCCGTACCCTGGGAAAAGGAAACTTTGCAGTAGTGAAGCTGGCCAAGCATAAAGTCACCAAAACACAGGTCAGCAACTACTACAAACAATGCTTTGTTAATATTTAATGCCTTTGAGAATTGTGCATTTGAATAAAATAATTTTGACTGCATGTGTGTAAATTTTGCAGGTGGCCATTAAGATCATCGATAAGACCAGACTGAACCCATCCAATCTAGAGAAGATCTACAGAGAGGTGCAGATCATGAAGCTGCTCAACCACCCACATATCATCAAACTGTACCAGGTGAGAGACGGGTTCACACTTGTTTGCTGCTTCTGTGAGTGTCATTGGAGCCTGCGTATGCTGTTTCAGTGCATGCATCGTATTTGAATCTCTCTGATCTGCAGAGCAAGGTTTCTATGGTTTTAACAGTGCCACAAAGTATGCAAAAAAATAAGCTTTGTTTGTTGTTGAAGTGGTGTGTCGGGCTTGTGGTGAAGTGCTGAATCATAAGTACAGAACAACTGCATTAAAGCAATCAGTCTGTGTCGGAGGTAGTCAGTGAGAATAATGGCTGTACCAGTCAGTGCTGGGATCAGTGCATTTTTAACATACTTTTCATATGTGTAATGGTAGTGACTGCAGATATACAGGCTGCACAGAAGAGCAGGGAGAGCACATACTGTAGCTCTCAACATTAATCCTAATTAGTGTTGGGACAAGTGCAATGTGTTTGTGCGGCACGTGAAGGCTACCCCACAAAGCACTGCTTTACTCCTAATCAAATTTAAAGACTTAGAGAATCCGCTTTTTCTCCTCAGCTGGCCCTGCAAGTACAGTGGCACATGCCAACACACTCTCTTGTACAACACAATAGGCTTCACCAGGTTTTCACACTTTGCTAATTTGTCAGTTTGTGATTTTGATTTCTTTCTTTCTGGGTCAGGTCACCTGTACCATAGATATATATAAAGGCCTTTATATATATCTATGACCTGTACACCATTGTGCTGTTATATTGTGATTATCAAAAGTATTGTTCTGTGAAACCCCAGACTATGTTTCATAAGTACAAAATGTACATTTTTACATTGTCTTATTGCTGTGCAGTGCTTGAGAAATAACTGAAATGATTTAGTTCCTTTCAGTTTCATAGAGCAGTCAGCAGAGCATGAGATCATCATGTGATCTAAATCTTACGTCCTTTTTACGTATGTTCCCTTTTTTGGGGCCTTGTTATGAGTCGCTGCATTCATTTCCTCAAAGGCCTCTTGAGAAAACAGAGTGTTTCCTTTTGTCTATATCCCTTTGCCGCGCGCACACTCACTCCATAAATCTTATTTCCCAAACTCCCAATCCTCCAAAGCTCATTATAAGTACACTACTATTTAGACAAATATTGTTTTTCTTCTAGTGGATATTCTGTGAATAGACCCTTTGATTTAAAACAAAAGTAAACCGCCTGTTCATTTGTGCACATACCCGAAGGACTAAATATATAAATATGTATTTGAGGGGTTAATCAGAGGATGTTTGAGAGCCCTTGACGTGCGTTGCCAGTTCTTCAAAGCCATGACGTCATCTACACCTCAAGGTGACCGAGCCCCAGAGAGCTGCCCTATCTCTCAGATAAAGACTGGCTGCTTACAGGCTTCTGTAGTCTGAATCATTCTTAGCCGTGGACTGAAAAGAATCAACGCAAACCATTCACGGGAAATTTAGTGACATTTAATTCAGATCTGGCCAGCGGCATTTCCAGACAGGCCTTTGTCGTTGGCCAAAATTACTTTTTGTTGCAACCTTTGCGTCCCACTGGACTCTTCTCAGAAAACAGAGCTTCAGGGGAGCTCTGGGGATTGTGTTGTTCTTTTGAAGATGAGGCTGTGGCCAGTGAAGCACTGTGCTGAAATGTGAGCTGAGCCCATGGGAACTGCTTATGAGATCCTGTTTTAGGAAAGACAGACAGATAGAGGTGGCCAGATTATTGAAACTGCCATATGAATGCATTAATGGGATGTTTTGACAAAGTATAGGAAAAATTCTTATAAGAGCCTCGGGGACATTTACAGCTTTTATATAAAAAAAACTTACAGTGCTCTTTCTTTTCCTTAGGTCATGGAGACCAAAGACATGCTGTACATAGTCACAGAGTATGCACAGAATGGAGAGATGTTTGGTAAGTTCAGCTTGTAGACTCTAGTGATAAACAATAAAAGACTCAGTCCTTAGATCTAATCATTAGTGTCCTGTTCTTTCAGACCACCTGACCTCGAATGGACGCTTGAGCGAAGACGAAGCTCGGAAGAAGTTTTGGCAGATTTTGACCGCTGTGGACTACTGCCACCGACACCACATTGTGCATCGGGACCTAAAAACTGAAAACCTACTGCTGGACGCCAACATGAACATCAAACTCGCTGGTAAGAAACTGAAATTTAAACATAGAATTTAAGTTTATAATCAATGCATTGGTGAGCATTTTAGTCTGGTGAAGATTTAGTAGTTTGTGTGATAAACAATGCTAATATTGATTAATAAGGTAATGTTTTATATTATTGAGAGAATACGCTGAGGATAACAACCTCTCAGAGATGTTTACTTACAAAACAAACAAGTGAATTTAGTGTTTGTGTTTCTCTTCCTGTTTCCTGTAGACTTTGGATTTGGAAACTTTTACAATGCCAGAGAGCCTCTGTCGACGTGGTGCGGCAGCCCGCCTTACGCTGCTCCAGAAGTTTTTGAAGGAAAGGAATATGAGGGTCCTCAGCTTGACATTTGGGTAAGAGAATAAATTGTCAAAATGTTATTATTATGTCTTATTAAATTTTAAAGTTACTAACAATTTTTATACTATTTTTAAACAGAGCCTTGGCGTGGTGCTGTATGTTCTTGTGTGCGGCTCACTCCCATTTGACGGTCCCAGTCTGCCTGCCCTGCGACAAAGAGTCACTGAGGGGCGCTTTAGGATCCCCTTCTTTATGTCCCAGGATTGTGAAAACCTAATCCGTAAGATGCTGGTAGTCGACCCCGCTAAGAGGATCACCGTGGCCCAAATAAAACAACACAGGTGGATGCTGGCAGACCCCACTGCTGCCCACCAAACACTAAGCCACTCACTCACCGACTACAACTCAAACCTGGGCGACTACAGCGAACCTGTGCTTAACATTATGAATACACTAGGCATCGACCGCCAGAGGACCATCGAGGTGAGGCATTTTTTTATATTGATAAATAGCAATTACAAAAACTATATGGTAAATTTAAACATTATTTCATTTCTTCACAGTCTCTTCAGAGTAGCAGTTACAATCATTTTTCCGCTATCTACTACCTGTTGTTGGAGAGAGTGAAAGAGCATCGTAACCAGCAGCTAAGCCGGCAGTGCGGGACATGGAGCCAGAGACCAAGAAGCACATCAGACTCCAGTCCAGAGGTGAGCACCCACGATATACGGTATACAATAACGCTATTAGATACAATAGAGGAAATGTATTATGTTTAAAATTACAAAAAGGTATTTCTCATGGCTTTCAGGTGATCATGGAGTCTACAGACAACAACTTCAGGTCTGCTGCATATTCGGCCCCATCCAAAATCAACGCTCCTGTGTACTCTGAGGTGGAGTGTGATCAAGGAGGATTGTTCCAGGTAAACAGACAGTGAAGATATATTGTGTCTCAAAAACCCGACTGCTATTGGTCAAAATAGTAACCCATAAACTGATTTGATGTTGTTGTAGATGCCAGGGCAGGGACTTAAGTAAAATATAATATTTTAACAGATACCTAGTTTAGATCACAGAGCAGAGATTTTTAAGCAATTTCTCACTTTAAGAATCCTTTAATCTCACTCCTTACTGCTCTTTAACTCACTTGCAACTAAATAATTTACAGTAGATTAATTAGGTTATGTGTGGTGTCTCGTTGCAGCGTGTGGTGTTCCCGGTGGAGGCCAGTTTGAACCGACTGCTGTGGAACCGCTCCATTTCACCCAACAGCCTTTTGGAGACCAGCATAAGCGAAGAGGTGCGGCCCAGGGACCTTGAAGAAGAAGAGGCATCTCAGGCTCTCGGGCCTCTGCTCCCTCCCACCACCACCTCCCGCAGACACACTTTGGCGGAGGTTTCGGCTCGATTTCACCAGTGCAACCCTCCATGTAAGTCCCAGAGCAAATCCTCTGCATTCAGTCTATGCCTCCTCATTTCTTACTCCGGCTAATTACATCTATAGCTAGTGCACATAGACTGATGTTCTGTCTTGTTGGTGTGTACAGGTATCGTAGTGAGCCCTTCGGATGGTGCCTCCTCTGACAGCTGCCTGAAGACCTCTTGTAGCCCCAGCACCACGTCCTGTGCGGCTGCAGGAGGCATGTCCTCCCTGCTGACCTCTGGAGCTGACACTGCCCTGCTGCAGACCGGCACTCCCCTGAACCTCTCCTCACACCTCCTGCCTCAGGCCCAAAGCGGCCTCCCCGCCAGCTTCCAGGAGGGCCGCCGCGCCTCGGACACTTCTCTCACACAAGGTACATATATAAACTCCACTGATCCTTCGTCACCAGCATCAGATCAAAGCATGGTCTAACGGTCCTTGCACTTTCCCACAGGCCTCAAAGCTTTCCGTCAGCAGCTGAGGAAAAACACACGCACCAAAGGTCTTCTGGGATTAAACAAGATCAAGGGTCTGACCAGGCAGGCCGCTCCCCCAGCCGCCTGTAACCGCTGCAGCCGCGGGTCACTTGGGCCAGCCCATGAGCACCGCAGCATGCTGGAGGAAGTGCTCCACCAACAGAGGTAAGATTGGAGTGTGACATAAGCTGCGTTGAACAAGAAAGAATAAACAAGATGGCACAGACCACAGGACAGGGACACACAGTAGTACTTGTTGTGGACATTCTTGGATTTAAAGTTATATTAGTAGCTAAGCATAACATTTAGTTTAAAGAATTACAATATATCAGAATAAAACATAATAAATAAAAGAGCCACTAAAATCTCACAAATTATGCAACCTGTTTAACTCATGTCCATATAGTGGCTGTAAAACCAGCTGATGATAACCACTTTTGTTTTCTAGGATGCTCCAGATCCAGCACCAGCCCCACACTCAGGTCCCAGCGGCTCAGACGGGACCTACCCAGAATCCCTTGCTGTACTTGTCCCAGCAGCAGCAGCAGCCGACTCCCTTGCCTCAGCCCTCAAATGTCTTCGCCTCCTCCTCCTTGTATGACGCCCCTGCTGTCCTTCAAAGCCAGCCCCAGTCCTGGCAGCCCATCCTGGACACCTGCTCCACCATGTCCCCTGTGGCCTCTGCTGCTTATCTTCTGGAAGCACAACTCCACATCAGCCAGCAGCCACACACCCCTCTCCACACAGGGCTTCATCCACAGCAGCCCGTTCCAACCACCACCCACACCTATCCCATCCGCTCCAAGCCGGCCGTGTGGGGGGCAGCTTCTACCGCGGACACCAATATGGCGGGACAGTCCCAACTCAGCAGCTGTGTCCTGGTGAAGTAAAACAAGCAAGACTGCTGATTGTGAACATGATGAAGAAAAGCAAATGATTCAATAATTCTGGACAACATGGGGTACACTCAAGTTACATGGAGTGCCTGCATGTTGTGTCGATATCTTATAAGCTAAAAGACTAAGCAATAACCAAACTTTGATGGAGACGTCAGAGCTGAATCAGAAAAGCAATAATAGACTCATTGAAGATTTGTACAGCTCACAGACACTGGAGAGAGCTGGTAGTAGCCCACAGTCCACATGTGGCTTGAAGCTGTCTAACTTATCCGTTTTGTATTACTCCAAAAACAGGAAGGCTCCATCTTCCTCATTTTTAGTCACATTTTCGAGTGTGTCTCACTTCCTGCTTTTGTTGTTTTTATTGTTCACCGGACTGGACTAAAGACCAATTTTTTTTTTTTAATTTTCGCCTTTCTGGAGAGACATTACTCTGTAGCCGTACATACAGTATAGTGCCCTAAGCCTACTAACATTGAAGGACATTGAATTGAAACTGTGATGCTAGCTACGCTAAATGCTGCTTTTACCTCAAGCTGCGAACAGACTGCTCCAAACTCATCAGCCATAACCGTAGAAAACATTACGGAGGCTGGCTGATGGAAGCACAAAGGTACTCTTTTCATCTTAGTAGCACCTTACATTCGTAGGCACATCCACCTGTAGTACATTTTATAGAGATTTTCTACCTCCTCAGGCAAACACGGTAACAAAAAAGAAAAAGCTATAAAGTAAATTGTTGTACGATCAGGAAAACGAACAGAACAAAGACTGGGAGCAGTGCAATATCTAACATAGGAAGTTACGCCTGAGGTTATTTCTTTACTTTTCTTTATCTTAGAGTAGAAGAGGTACTGCTAATGTAAAACTAATAATATGACCCTATAGAGTGTTAAACCATGCTGCTTGTTGTCAAACTCGGCATGGGGATTTGTTTGGGTTTTACCAAAGAATGAACAGCACAAAAGATGGGTCAACTTTTACAGATACACTACTGATTGATCTCACTTTGAATGCTATTGTACATGTAGCATAGTCATGTGCTAGTATTTTACACAATCCTTCAAGCTTTTGCTGTGAGAAGATTCCTGCTGCCACCAAACTCCAATGCTTCATGTGTTGAAACATTTCTAGTTGATATCGCCCAAGTCGTGGTGGTATCCATTTTTGTACTTTTGTAGAAAAATATATAAAAGACATATAAAAAAAAAATAATAATAATTACATAGCAATACCATTTTGTGCTGGAACAGTGGCTAGAAAAAGGTAGAAGTGTACGTAAAATGCTGTATTAGAAAATGACAGTAATGTCTGGCTGGTTAGTTTTCATATCTGCGAGTCGCATAGTGCATAGAGTTGTTCACACTTCCAGCACTTGTGCCTTTTTCTGAACAAACAGCTGTGACTTGGAAGCAGAAATGAACAGCCCATAAGCAGCCACTCATTCCTACAGCCATTTTGACATCTTTTTTTAAAACTTGCTGTGGTAACAAAAGCACTTTAATTGTGTTTATACAAAAAATACTTCAATTGAAAGAAACACTACAACTCTGAAAGACCCTTTTGATATACTTTACATTAAGTATTCATGTTTGTGTGTATACTTGACTTGCATGTCACTGTGTGTGTGCAGGTGTGTGTCTGTGTGCAGGTGTGTGTGTGCGTGTGTGTGTGTCTGTGTGTGTGAAGAGGTCCGAGAAGTATAAAGAAAACACAGCTGTTGAAATGAGGAAGAGTGTTTATTTATGTGGCTATTTATTAAAATAAACTTCACTTCGTAAATGTTTGGTCTGCTGACTTTTTTTCAGTCCACATTTACAGATGTTACAGTGCTGTATTTAAAAATATATAAACTTCCTATAATAAAAACATTAATATGTGGATGATTATTAGGGTGGAAACACACACTGGCCACTTTATTAGGTATCTCTATTTACCTGCTTATGAGCACTTAGCCTCACATTGTATTAAGCCAATTTAGTCATGCACAAACCTGCTGAATTGCCCTTGGGAATGAATACATTTACATTATTTCAATTGAAATGAAGTTCAAAGCAAGCAACAGATGATATTAAATATCTATAATGGGACTTTTACATACAATAGGGTTCACAGAAAAGACACACCGGCTGTCACTTTATTAAGTACAATTTGTAGTTTGTACCGATTGGCCAGTATGTGTTCATGGCATTACTCATTCAATCATTTATGAATATTTACACAACACAACAGTGTATTGTCTTTTTAGGTTTGAAGCATACATTTTAGAATAATAATTCATATTGTATAACATCTATTTAATCTCTAATAATGATCATCCTTCTTGTACGAATAATCTTAATAACTTGTATTGTGACAAAGCTCTTACGTTTTTTTTTTTAATTAATCACAGAGAGAATTAGCCTAGCACAATTGTCCATTATCTAAAATAACTAATCATTTAATTACTGGAACGAAATGACAGTGAACTCCAGTGATGCAGTGGTGACATATGTTAATGCAGTGATGCGGTGATGATGCTCTGGACTCACCTCTGCTCAGCTCTTGTTCATGAGAGAGACAGGTGTGTGACGTGTGATAGTGACGCATCAGCCAAGTGAGCAGCAGCCAAATCCACACGCGCCATGTTTTATGATGTCCAGAAAGGCAAGAGGCCAAGGGAGGTGTTAATATGAGCAGATCCTCTTCCTCCTCCTGAATGTGCTGACTTACTGCGTGGCACATGTCCCTCTTTACGCCACTCTCACACATTTAACATGTGGACGGACATTTAGCGTGTGTCCTTTGAGAGGATACACAGGATACACTGCACCCAAGGGCCACAAACATATCAGTCATCGGGAGCGGCCAGCTGCAGGCATGACCTCGCCTTAACTAACTTGGCTTTTGCCACATGCTCTCAACACAACATCACACAATTTATAGCCCTGATGTAAATCTAAACTGTGGTCACCATGTGTTTAACATGGTGTATTAGCTTCAAAGACTAGATTAGGTGAATATACATAATGATTATCTCACCTGTCTCAAAAAAGCATATTTGACAGTTCTGAATCACATTCAAAACTCATGCAAATAAAATGGAATTTTGAACTTTCATTATCCTATTTTGTACACATTTCAATCAAAGACAACATCTAGTATTAAACAAATGTTCATGAGGACCATTTCCTTTGTTATGCCTCTAAAGGACAAGTTGTACCAGTTGTTGTGTGGTGGTCAGCTGTCCAGTGGAACCCTCAGTAACAGAGGGGAGGTCGTCTGTTTTTAACTGGACAGGGTTTGTTGACTGTGGGTTCATGTAAGCTGAGCTCTGGGGTCACTCAGCGCACTACTGTCATCAGTGCTGCTCCATACTGAGACTTAAGTAACAAACACATCCAATGATAAAGACTAGACTATGAAAACGAAATATGATGTCCGGTTCAAAAGCTTTAAATAAAAAAAATAAACTACAAATCAAACCATTTATTTTGCCATTACAGGTCAAGCAATGTATGTACATAGGTCAAATAAGTTCCATTGAGTACACTCAGCATTTTTCACAGAAAATGTTCACGGTGTGTTAGTCAGTGAGAAATGGTAGCTGATTTTAATTCATCGTTAGAATATATGACAAATGGGGTGTGTGAAAACAGTCAAAATCAAGCCAAACTGCCTGTTTATCGAAAAGCTGAAAATTTCATACACCTATCATGGAGCAATATAGATTGACCATATAACAAATTTGTTTCTTCTTGGATCTCAATAAGTGATGCATTTGATACTGGACCCAGTATAAATAGTTTAATGTACATTTTGGAGACAAAAGGCTTTGCTTCTCATGAGTGCTTTTACTATCAAGCCACACAGACATCACAAACATCCATGAAGATTTCAGGGTATTTTAAATAAGTAACAGAAGTTAGTGCACTGAGAGAAGGAAGGTCTCCAAGAGTTTCACCCAAACTACATTAGTCCCAAATTGGAAAGTGTAGTTTCAGTTTGAGTCAGTCACTTCCTCTCGAAAAAGTCAGCTATTAACAAGTTGTAACAAGGAAGAAGTTGACATTTGATGACAACAAAAGGGAAGATCACATGGTCAATGATACGTTATCTGTCCCATGCAGTGTGGTTGTACAATGACTTGGCCTGAATAATCTCAAAACCATGACAAGACACATGTAAAAACACAAGATATGCATTTATGGGTCAGATAAAAGATTACTGGTTGGCTGGTTTGGTGCTTTGGGCTTTGAATGGGACATGTATGATGTAAGATCCCAGTTTGTGCCCGATCTTCCCAAATTCGCAGAAGGGGGCATGCGGTTCTCTTCATGTGCTGTGAGATTAACACTCTCCTAATTGTGTCTACGTGAGTGAGAAACTGTACACATGCGTCACTGCCAATAACCCAGTGCTCTAGCAGGACGAGCTTGAATACCAGAGAATTGGTTGCACTCAGCGAGGCCAGAGCAAAATAAATAAACAACAGTAGGAAGTAATGACGGGACACATCATTGCATATGTGAGGGGCTTCACGTAGCTCAAACATCTACGAATTGCTGTAAAGTGTAGTAGTTTTAATACTGGGCCAGTAGTTACATAGTTCTCAAGGCGGGCATAGCCAAGCTGTAACAAGATCACAAATTTCACTAAGAAAACATCTGCGTCATGTCTCGGTCTTGATAACAGTTACTGTGACGTTGACCGTAATCTGATTGACTGTTATGCATTAACATTACTTAACACTGAGTTGAAGAACCGTCATTCATGATATATTATTCACATATCCCAAATAGTTTGTGATTGTGAAACTAATCAAGATTCAATGTTGTGTAACTTCTGATTTTATTGTAATTTCGTTTCCATATGCCAGGGCGGCTGTGGCTTAAACAGAAGGCAGTTTGATTTGTGCTTCAACCTGTGCATACTGAAGTTGGCCTGTGACCTTGACCTTGTACTGTATACAAATGTGTTAGTGTGACAGTTCAGTTTGGTGTCAGAGAGGCTATGGTGCAATATCTCTGCCATGTCTCCATCAGTCTGCACCAGGGCAGCTGTGGCTTCACTGGTAACTTACTGTATGTGTGGGTTAGGTTCAATGTCAGGGAGAAAAGGTAGAGTTACTGGGAATATAGTAGCTCACAATAACCCACCACTTAATTGACTTTGCACTAATTTCCGGTTTAAAATAAATAAATACAACTGACAGGAAAACGGGCGGGACTGAGACAGGTGACATACAAAATGGATTTATGTAATTGCACTGATTTTTGTTCTCTTACAATTTGGAAAGCGTGATAAATAATTTTAATATCTTGTTATAACGTGATACTTGTGTGATCTTGTGACATGATAAATTGTAACCTTATCTTTTTCTAAAACTTTATTTTATCTTAGTAAGTAAAATGTGAAATTGAGCTATTCACACTCAGTTGGAAGGGGAAAAAAAAGTACAAATCCTGCATTTAGAAATCAGTGCAGTTTTATTTTGAGTCAGTGACTTATGTACAATGTTTAGAAAAGTGACTGTGCAGCTTATCCTTTTCTTTGTAATCATGAAACAGCTATTATCTCTAAATAATCTAATGAACCCTGTGTCGCCAAAACACCAGAACTAATTGCCTTCGCTATCACACACACACACCAATCATAGCTGTAATCTTTCACATAGCTTTCACAGAGACTATGTGCATGGCAGCTACAGCGGGACTTTGATTTGGGAGGGGTCTCATACATCAGCAGCATCGCACAACAGTGAGAGATTAAAGACTCAACAACTGAAAGACACTACACACCGACATTACACAAACACACACCAAGAGCAGAAGCGTGTCAGCTGCGAGCACGATGACGCACTTTGAGCCGGGCTAATATTGTGCAGCAGGCTTTGGCGTCTGTGTGAGCATTCCTTCACAACCATTACATTCCATAATACAGGCCAGGGCAGCTGCAGCCGAATTAGCCTCGCAAACTGTCGCGGCAAAGTGTGCAAAACATATGATATTTGCACGGTGAAATGACTTAGCAGAATAATTTGTGGAACTAATATGAAAGAACGTCATGCATCGAGATGTTGAAGTTTATGGTGAGAAGATTGAAAAATTGATTAACTGTCAGAGCAGCAAATTGGTGTAATCTTTGTAAATAGGCTACTGACAGACTAAAAATGCTTGTAATATAAAGATCATCCAAAGTGACAGAACATAATTTTTGCTACCTCCTGGAAGCCAAATTACTATGTCAACAGAAAAAATAGTGTATGTCATAGGCTATTTTGTAGTC
>JAVQJW010151558.1:0-19554 GCA_036025195.1 Hypseleotris klunzingeri
GTTCCTCAAAACGAAAATGGTATCGTGGAATAGGCCCAGCTGGGTAACTTCCTTATTGCTCAAAGGAATGATACAAGGTCACATGATTATCACATGATGAGACTTCTGACTTTGAAAAGGCTAGACTGTCAAAGTTACTTACTGCAACTGACATAAAGTTCTCTTCAAATGTGTATTTCACAAAGAACATACATACAAAATGAGAAATTATGTATTTATTTTTATCAGTGTGTTGGAAGTAAAAATAGTAATGCAATGCCAGTGAGAAGACACTGACTTGCCATAGTACAGGCACTTCATACCTACATAACCACCTGGTTGTACCTGGTTATATGTTTGAGGCCCCATAGAAGCATGGTGGGAGTGGTTCTTATAGAGACATATAGTATTTAACTGTATAGTATTGGAAGTAATGGTTACAGCTGGTGTGTTAGTAACAAGACAAGAGGGGATCACACTGGTACAAAGCAGAGATGTGAAAGCAGTGGGTTGATCAATGACATCTTTACAGTATTTTGGGGAACACATTGTTCTCAATGATTGAAGATCATCTATTGTGTTGCTGTAATCTGTAATATGACTTCCAGGTGACCCAAGCTCCCAAGGGTTATGATGAGTAATTAAGGCACTTTAAATTACTCTGCTATTGTGGTGTCAGGTAATGCTGGCCTGTGGAGGTTGTCTGGTGATGTGACAACTGCTTCCATTGATCCCACTACAGAGCAGATGACACTGGCCAGCCATTATTCATGACGAGGAAGAGTAGGAGCACCACTGTCCCCCAGCCCCCTCCTCGGCCTGTATTTCAGCATAAGGTGTAAAAATGTGGGTCTACAGCCTTCGTTTCAGTGGCATAGTGGTTTTTACATGGTGGTTTAGGTTTCACAACTCTTTTACAAAATCAGGAAAATTTTGTGAATGTGATCCTCTTCCCCACATCAGTGCTTCCTTATTTCATTGTTACTCATGTTTGGTCCAGTCCAGTTTGTATTGCGTGGGATTTTCACGTGCAAGATCACGTCTCGCTACAGGCACATCCCTCTTTGACATCACACTACGTCACAAGGGCATCCCACACATCAAATATTGTGCTGCAAGATGTAAAGCTCTTTACCTAAGATGACAGGATTAGGATTAAACCACACCACTGCAGCTGCACATCAAACCTTTAATGATAGAAGCAGAATGTTGCGTTGTAGGACTTGTGGTGTTTCTCTGACTTTAAACTACTGTACGTTTATATCATTCAGATGTGGATCAATGCAGGCTAATGGACTGTTTTGAGAGGAAGATAAGATGGCCCTTGATGAGGAAAAACATGTACCTTTAGTTAATCATGTTTTATTTAGACTCAGGTCTTATATGATTGTGTTATCAGTATCACCATGACCTATAGGAATTCAGCTTAAGTTCTACCCTGCTTAGATGAGCCTGAGTGATTTAACCTAATGTTGATAGAATCAGTCACAATGTGAATCAATAAAGAGGAGTTGTGGCTGCCTGCCATGTGTACATTTAGAGATTGACTTGCTGTTTCTTTACTGTGTAGCACATCTTGTAGCCACAAAACCATAAAGCTAGTTTACCAGAATTAATATATAGTTATGTCAAAATATACACATTGTCCTGTAGAGTAAGAAAAACTACAACCTCAGGCTGTGTGCACAAGGTGGTGGTCATAACCGTAACAGTTGCATATTTAATCAATGATCCGTGTGTCTGCACAGAAAAAAAACTGTAGTTGATCAGATGTTTAGAGGCCTATCCATCTCCTTGTATCAGGTTCAATGTTCTAATTTTAGGCCTGAGTAGTGACTTTGATTCTGCAATAAGACTGAGGTGACGTAGAAGCGCTCTGCTCTTCATCACAGACTGCCCCGCGAACGCTGATGGTGCACTCCTGTTTCCCTTTTTCATTTTACTGATGCTGTGCTCGGTCTAGTGTGCACCCACAGTCACTTCAGCAGTTACACTTTCATTTTGCATCTCTGCTAGATGTGGTGTAATGTCAGTATTGTGAAAGTTTAATTAGCAATTCAAGAAAAAAAGTGTTGAACCTGATTTTGACTTGTGTAGTAATAACTGCAGTATAGTTCAATTTCATTGTATTTTCCAACATGGAGCCATCATGGATTTTTTAATGGGGAAGTGAAATTTACATTTGTTTCATAATGTCCTTTTATCAGTTCCGCCTCTTGCTCAGCTGTCACCTCCAGTCTTTTGTGGTTTCCAAGAAGAACCATTGTTGTTCTATTCAGTATTGGCTGTCTCTTGGAATCCAAACAATGTTCTTTTATTATATTGTTACTTAACCTGAAATATTGCTGACTGACTTTAACCTGGATTTACTCTTACATGTGTCTTTCCACAGCCTTGGGAGCGGCCTATGGCACAGCCAAAAGTGGTACAGGAATCGCAGCCATGTCTGTGATGAGGCCGGAGCTGATCATGAAGTCTATCATCCCTGTTGTCATGGCGGGTATCATAGCCATCTACGGCCTGGTAGTAGCTGTGCTGATCGCCAACAACATTTCAGAGAGGGTCACGCTCTACAAGTGAGTTCAACATTTGTAGCATATTAATTAAACAAGGGACAATATAGATTTTTCTGGGGGGTGACTATTATCTTGGCCATAATAATTGTGATATCACAATAATTAAAAAGCAATGTGTACAAGTTTAAAAAGTCCTGAGAATGCTCATTTGGAATCTCAACAGTACATCTTATTAGAAGCAGTGTCATATTGGAATAAACAAAATGAGTTTATATAGTCCCTAGTATAAATCAGTCCAGTAAGAAAGCCTCATGTAAGCATTGCAGTCAGATGTCTCTGCAGTTTATCACAGTTTATTGCAGGTTAAACGTCACAGTCAGGCATTGGTGATAAAAACATAACATTTTAATCATTTACCTTTTTTACCTAACTAATCTGGTCTTTTAAACTATTATTGTGATATGCACAGCCACTTGTGTCAAATATGGACTTTTATAATATTGTTAAAATGCTGCTTGTTATACAGTAATGTGATTATGATAAACAAACGCCTCTAACATTTCTTGTTTCTGCTTGTGTGCAGGAGTTTCCTTCACTTGGGAGCTGGCCTCAGTGTGGGCCTGAGTGGGCTGGCAGCAGGATTTGCGATTGGCATTGTGGGCGACGCAGGAGTACGGGGCACAGCTCAACAACCAAGGCTATTTGTGGGCATGATCCTTATTCTTATTTTCGCTGAGGTCTTGGGTCTCTATGGGCTAATCGTTGCCCTAATTCTGTCCACAAAGTAAATGCCCAAACATCTCCATTACAAGATCTGTCCTTTATGTTGCTGCTGGAGAAAGTGTATGACGGGGGAAAAAAATTAAATTTTTTGCCACACAATATGAAACGAGTGAAGGCAAATGGGGGGGGGGGAGCTAATTAAAATGGATCTATGAATATGGTCTTATCAACAATGTGTACAGTTGTCCCAGTTTGATAGTCAACTTGTAAATGCGCAATGTAGTGATTTGTCTGTCTTGTGTGCGTGTGTATTTCAAAAGTTGTATGATTTTTCTTCCCTCCACCTATTTCAGGCCTGGAGGCCGGCTGAGGCAGCTCGGTCTCTGGTCTTAGAAAGCTGACCAAAGGGCCGCACAGCTTTTATTTCTCTCATATCATTGTGGGAGGTGACACAGTTTCTGCATTTAATCTTAAGGATCTGTTTGTAAAGAGAAATGTGTATGGACTTATGGATTTTTCCACTGATTTTATTTATAATAAATTGTTAATTGAACTTTAATCCCAGGATATAATATACATATATACAGACGTATAAATATCTATATAGATAGATTTATGCACTGTGGGTTCATTGTGATAAGTGGTTGGAATTCCTCTGGATGTAACTCTTGGTTTCATTAAGATTGCCTTTAGTATGTTGCTGGTGGAGTGGGAGTTTTGTGTGTAGCTGTATTCTAATCATGATGCGACATTCTCAAACCTCAGTGTTTCCTGTAGTACTGCTGTTTGCATTAAAGGTGTGTGCCCACTGTTGGGTCTCACAAGTGTAATTTCCAAAAAAAACATCTCCTTCTCATCTTCTTCACCCCCCTCCTCATCTGTGGCTGTAATTCATCACTTCTACATTCCAGCCATTCAAATCCTGCATGGATTCTCAGTGTTTTGTTGCTAATGGCTATGATGTTCACAAGCAGGCTAATTTCTGATAACTTCATCCAGATCAACAGCTTGTTTGCATTAACAAAACTCATTCAAGGCCTGGACACCTGATGGTGCATTCTGTAGCATATTGTAGATATCTTGACACAAGTGTATGAGACTGGCCTAGTTTATCAAAGGACTATTTCTAATTCGATCTGGAGTACATTTTCTGAAAATAGCACTGCTTCTGACGCCTTTACTGAAGCACCAATCTACAATCCTGTATTAACACTGGTATTAAAGTTATCCTGATGTGTCAACGTGAATGTTTTCACAATCAAATTAAAGAAGATTCCAACTTAGGTTTTGCTTGGCTTATGCACACAAGTCACTCAGTAGTGAAATACATTCTGACATGTTAATGGCAGCTCAAAATGAATACCCATTAGTGTTAAACTTTTAATATATATTTAAATTTAAGGTATCAGACAATTTCTTTTAAAACAATAACAAATTAATGTCAAGCTTCCTGTAGGCTTGTGAGTAGAGTGTCACATATGCTGCTTATTGCATTGAATGTGGCGCTTTCAGGAAATGACTGCATGAAGTCTTTGCCCTCTTCTGTGCTGGTGCTCAACTGAGGGTCCAGGGGCACAGATCCTAAGAGAAAAAAACAGCAAATATTAAATCATGACACCATTGTTATAGCAGACATAAACCATTTTCTTATGATTACAATGTAACCCTTTGATTAAAACAGTCAAGCTGCAGTCATCTGTTCCATTGCTAGCTCAAGCTAAGCTGCACTGTGGGGCTGGCTCCAAACTACAGACGATGGATTAGCCGCTTCATTACACCGTGAATAGATGTGCACACAATATGGACCAGTGCGGGGAGAAACTATTAAATAATCTATTAATTTGACCAGTGGTTATTGATTGCTGGGGGTTTTTTTGTGTTAAGGCCAGTACAATGTGGATGTCTGCATCGACCATTTTAGCAGTGATGTAAAGGCCTCTAATGGTGAATGAAAGATGATACCCACATACACGGAATGATGTGACACCTTGTGGTTGAAAGCTTACATTACAAGTAATTCAAAACATCGTCTTACCTAGAAAGGCAGATCCAGTGAGCTTGGCAAGCTCCTCGCCACCGCCCTTTGAGAAGATATTGCTGCACTCCTGAAAAATCATCTCTTTATTTTTAATATTTCAAAACTCCATGACATGAAGTGTGAATTTATATAAAAAACTTACAGAACAATGCGGGCAAACAAATCCACTCATGTTTTCAATGATGCCTAGGATGCGCACACCAGTCTTCTTACAAAAGGTGATCTCCCGTCTCACATCCCCAGTAGATACAGCCTGTGAGTGAAGAATACCCCTCAGTAAGGTCTGTCTAGAAACATTATTGGTCATGGTATTCATATAATACAGCATTTTAAGCATGTACTTCTTACACTAAAAACAACAGTATAGCAGGAGTATTGTAGTATGAAGATGTGCACATTGCACAATATATTACAAAAATATTGTTAATGCAATATTACAGAAAACACATATATTACACATAACATTAGGTACTATTCATATTATAGTCTTAAATGAAAATATATTGTGAGCTTTTTATTTTGTTTTGAGCCTGGCAAGCCAGACAAATAACTAACATCTTACTTGCCAGGCTACTTTGTTTCCTCTCAAGCCCTAGTAAACTATTTCTGGTCAGTTGAACTACAACAAAATTATGTAATATTCAACATTGTAATCATGTAAAGTTTTTCTCACATTGTGAGCAGCCCTAAATGCCATAAACTATTCCAAAAACATAAAAAATATATTTTAAAAGGTCAGTCTGAAACTAATTTCTACTACTACCTAATATATTTAATCTGTTACCTGTGGTGTGGTGACCAACACAGCTCCATCCACTCTGGAGTGTTTCTTCAGGTTCTCCAACACAGCTAAATGCTCGTCTGATGTCCCGGGTGGTGTGTCTACTAACAGTACATCCAGCTCTCCCCAAGCCACATCTGACACAAACTGGCCAATCAAAGCTGCAGACAAACATATTCATATATAATGTTTTAAAAGCAGACATAGAGAATTACAACAATATTTTTTAGGTAAGTAATAATGACAATACCACCTCATTTTATATAAAACAAAGTACCTGTCTTCTTGGGACCCCTCCATACCACCGCCTCATCAGGGTCGTCCATTAGAAAGCCTATAGACATCAGGGCAAGGCTTTTCTGTGCATCTGTGTAGACTGGCACCCATCCCGAGTCACACTGGTGCACATCTGGCCTCCCAATGCTCAACATCCGGGGGATACTGGGACCACACAGGTCAACATCCAGAATACCAACCTTATGAACACAGAATTGTCATTATTTCTGCAGTGACATATTGGGTATTTTCAACATAGTCAGCCTCTTGTGCTCACCTTTTTGCCTGCATGTCTGAAGGCCAATGCCAGCTCTGTGGTGATGGTGCTCTTGCCCACTCCACCTTTTCCGGACAGAACTAGGACCACATGCCGAACCTGGGACAAGTTGTCATCTGATATGGTAAAAAAAGAATGGTAATACAGATAAAAGACGAGTACTTGTTGGCAAGTATTGACAGCAGAAGTTATCTAAAGTGTTACAGTACAGTTGCATCATCTGAGTTCACAAGTTCAAATTAAGTACGATACAACTTATTTCAGATAAGGATTTACTTTTGTAACTAACAATAGTGTTTCGACTGCCGATAACTCAATACAAGACCGTTTTCAATAGACTATTTTGGGCAGTTTGGCAGTTTGACACAGGCCTACTTACTGAAACGTTCTATAACCTAATGAGAAATACAGTTCATGAAAACTTTACAGCAGTAATAAAATGAATAGTCAATTATTTACCATTATTTTGTTCCATTTTTCAGGTGAGGGACCAGTCTAGTATGGTGTACAGTTGCCTAACTGCGTACTTCCGCATCTCGTGACGCTTCGTTCAACAAACCAATGACCGAAGACGCAATGCGTTTAAGTCCCGCCCTTGTCACTGCTTAACCAATGGCATCACGTTGCGCATAAAACTAAAAAATAAACGCATTGGATTGTATTTTATTTTGACTGACTCTGAAATTAAACTAAATTCAATCAGAAAAAATGCTATAATATACAATTACATTACATCGAATATTTGAATATTGCTTATTTACCATTCATCACAGTAGTAGTAAGGAGACTGTTATTTCAGTTAAAAGTGCACTCATTGGACGCAGGTAATGAATGCGATCTCCAACAGAGCTAAATGTTAATTAGGTTACCATAGACGCCTCCTTCAGCCTTTGCCTTATCCCGTGCACGCAAGCGGAGGGCGTGGAAAACTGATGTTTACGTCTGGTCTGAGAACTGGGACAGGGTTCGTACTGCACCTGTCACACACTCGGATCTAGACCACGCTGGACTCCGATGAGCCACTGCAAAACAGCGCTCAAGAAGACCACTGTCAGGTAAGGCTCTGCTTTGTTTTAGACAAATTAGAAGTCTCGCAAATGCTTAAGGTAAATGTTGCTATCATTTACTACATTGGGTCTGCCTTAACAAGCAATAACAGAAAAAAGTGTAGGTCTAATTGACTACAATAAACACAATGTAGGATTACAATTAATAATTGTGGGCAGAGTTACTATATGAAACTATTTTAACGACTTAGGTAGCAACGTTGGATGCCTCCATGAAGCTAGTTCTGGGTCTACTGATAATGCATGTTCAAGTGCAGTAGCCAATGTAGGGCAAGGGCCAATTAAAGTAAGACTAGCACCAGACTGATCTAAATTAATGGCAGTTAACTCCTGCACCTGCTGGTATGGAACTCAACAGCTGGTGTGTTCAGAACATGTCACTGAATTCAGACAGAAAATAGTAAAATTAGTGTAATAGGCAATAATACAATTGGTGATATAAAGGTGTAATAAGCAATCATTATATTTTAGTTTGGGAACAATATAATATGTGTCAATATCAATACATGATATACATGATAGTCTTAATTATACTGGCCTACATAAATAAGCATGAAATTTATACTTTGTATACCATATATGTACATGGCCATAGTAAAACATGATACTGTATTCAAATATGTGCTGATGATGTCCTTAAATACGATCTAAAAAAAAGTATATTTTGCTACAGATGCAGCACAGAGCAGGAAAACAGTGCACAATAATATTAGGTTAAGTGTTGACTTTTGCCCATTCAATATAGTCTTTAGTATGTGACCCAGGTCTGAAATGTGCACTGGGTTCATATGGCTGGATGTAAAAGAGCGTGCATGACCTGCATGTGCCAGCTGGTCATGAGGTGTTGGACCTGCTGTCCACAGGGCTGCCATGCTGAGACGGACCAGGAATGGCAGGACTCGGCAATTGGCCTGGACTGAGACACGCATAGAAGCAGATGCCATGGCACTGATCCCAGCATTGGAAACAACCGAAGAGGAACAAGAAGACGAAATTTTACAGGTAATAGGTGAAGCATTGAGGACTGTTCGAAATACCAGTAGAGGTTATCTATAAGGATGTATTAGGCACATCTTAACCCAAATGCAAAAACTGCTATGACAGCACAAGGTTACCAGTAGTTTTCCAATGGGACTGTCCCATGTCTAAAATGGTTGTGTGTAGACTAGAGTAGGCCACAGAGGGTCTCAAGAGGCTCAGTATTTTTGGAATGAGTCTAATTTTACGTGGCCAGACACGTGACTTGTTTAACCAATACAATTCCAGAATGTGCTTTTAGGGAAAAGGCTACTACAGCACGTCAAACACTTGTATGCTCACTTCACTTTTTCACTTGGAGGCAAAGATAGAATCTTTAGTTTAGAAAGTTGTAGAATTTCATCTTTATCTAAACACAGACAAAAAATAAACAAGACTCTATCTCATCGAGCCACTATTGATGAAGCATAGCTTCTTCCTGGAATGTACAAGATGCTGTATGTGGCGTTTGCTCTCATCAGATCAGTGACCTGGACCCAGACGTGGATTATGTGGAGAGTTCGCAGCCTGCTTCTGACGAGCTGGCACTGCCCAGTACTGACCCGGTGACAGGGGAGTCCTTCTGCCAGTGTCAGCACCAGGAGGAGTCCACACTGGGGGCTATTCTCACTGGTATCAGCCTCATCAGTGACTGTCAATGTGGAGAGGAGGACCAGGGTGAGACCTTTGTACAGGCGATTGGACAAGTCAACAATGCTCATTGATTTTAGGGGGTTATCTTAACTCCGATTCTTTAAAAGCTAAATTTATTATTGAATTTACAAATGACTGTTGGTTTATGATGCGGATGTGTTATATTTGTTATAGGGGTGAGGTAGATTGTCCAAAACAATTTTAATGTTTTAATTTTACATTTGATTAACAAGTAAATGATTACATTTTTGTAGCCTATGTATCTGTTAACAAGCTTTCCTGGCTCTAATTAAAATTCTATTTTTAGATTTTGACTGGGTTTGGGATGAGAAGTGCAATGCCTCTGGAGCCTTCTTGAGCTGCGATAACAGGAAAGTGAGTTTCCATTCAGACTACAGCTGTGGGACTGCTGCCATCCGGGGAAACAAGGAGCTCGCAGATGGCCAACACTTCTGGGAAGTGAAGATGACCTCTCCAGTTTATGGAACAGATATGGTGAAAGGAATACATCTGAATAGCGCTGACATTGTAGGAGGAGTATCACAGAGCACTAAATAAATTACATTTTATTGTTGCAGATGGTGGGAATAGGAACATTGGAAGTAAACTTGGAGAAGTTCAAATACAGCTTTGGGAGCTTTTTGGGTCATGATGAAGACAGCTGGGGGCTCTCCTACACAGGTGAGTGGAACACTGTAACAGTTACAACAGAATTTAAACACTAAATGTAATTTAACACCCGAGGTACTGTTGCTTTTTCTTTAGGTCAGTTCCAGCACAGGGGAGACAAAGTGGGGTTCTCCTCTCGATTTGGTCAAGGGTCTATCATAGGAGTACATCTGGACACATGGCATGGCACTCTGACCTTCTATAAGAACCGCCACTGCATAGGTAGGGTTTTCAAAAGCAGAATTTTTATAGGTTACCAAGACATACATTTTTTTTTCTTTCATACATTTTCTTTACTATATAATTATCTCAGCTCTGCAAGTATAAACACAGATCCTAATGTATGGACATTGGTTGTACACCAGGTGTTGCTGCCACTAGGCTGCAGAATAAGAAGTTCTACCCTATGGTGTGCTCCACTGCGGCCAAGAGCAGTATGAAGGTGATCCGTGCCTGCTACACTCCCACCTCACTGCAGTATCTGTGCTGCGTCCAGCTCCGCCACATGTCCCCTCAGTGCTCTGACGTCCTGGGAGCTCTGGATATCCCTCCGGGTTTGCACACCCTCCTCCAGGCACAGATGGGCTGGGTCTTCTCTCTAGACAGCAGCACTAATCAGGACACTTTGGAGCACAATGTGGACTTGTCTGATGTTTATTGTGAAGATCTGAGCCTGCCTTCAAGCCCTGTCCCGAGCCCCATGTCCAGCCTTTGTGCCTGTGCCTCCCTGAGCCCCTGCTCCAGTCCGTTCTTTGACACAGTCTCGTACCAGTGTCCTTGTCAGACGTCCCACACTCAGCCATGCACCTGCCCCCTGACTCCGCCCAGCAGCGACTACGACAGCTGCTGCTCTGAGCCTGAGGATTATCAGAGCAAAAGATGCCGCTGGACATGACCACCGTACCTACAAGTGTTAGATGTCTACTGTTGCCAATCAGAGAAACACAGCCTACTGTAGCCTAACTATGGCTGTGGAGTATATGGAGTAATACACATTTAATGTGGAGAAGCATGTCAATGTATCTATAATATAATTGTTTATATGTTATAGTACCTTATGCTATGGTACAAAGCAAAGGCATATATACGGCTTTTATGTTATTCTGTTTAATCGCTTTAATAAGTCTTTGAAGGTCTGGGTTAAACCAGATTAGACAAACTGAGTTGAATATGCAGGCTGCTCAGCAATAGAATTCTTAAGAAATGAAAGCATATTGTTTGGACTTTTTGTAAAAGCTTTTTGTAATCAGCTTTTGGCATAAATATCAGTGAGAGTTGAGATTTGATGCTCATTTTGTATTTACTGTAATGTTTTCTTTACTACCTTTTTTACTGAAGCAATTCTTTAAAATACATTTGAGACGAATGTTTCTTCGGGTCCAGTGTGGTCATCATTTATTTATCTTTTTTCTTTCATTAAATATATTCCATCAGTATTTTCTTGCTTATCAGTTGACATGATTATAAATACATGTCTTTTCTAGGAGAGTGCCATGATACTTCAGGCCTATTTTAGGTTGTAAACAACACATAGGCAGCCAAGTGGGAACAAGGTCTCAATAGAAACCATATAATGTCATTCAAGTATCATCAGAGATACAGTACATTTAGTCCAGGACCAGCTGTGCATTCTGGCTTGTAAAGCAGCGGTAAACTCTAGAAGATATCTCTGGTCCAATGCGTCTCTCTTTACCTCCAGTCTTCACGAGAAGTCCAGCTAACAACCCTTTTCTCTCCTCCTCTGACTCCAAGCTCTTATATGCCTAAATCAGAGAAACCATTAAATTGTGGGATAATACATAATAAAAAGGGATATTGGATAAGGATATTCATTCACAAATACTACCATGACTAGGGTTTACACAGAACAAATTTAAAGGGGACCTATTATACAAAATTGACTTTATTTTTAGCCTTTGGATTAAGTAATAATCTAATCTACAAGTAAGTCATGCTATAAATTTGCTTTACAAGTTAACATGTAACATTTATATAGGCTAATACCAATATCCTAGTGAATATCGACCACAGCCCATATGTTGAGCAGATATCGATGTGCATCCCTAATAATAAATGCACAAATAAGTTAAAGCATTGACCCAAACCTGCAGAAGAAGCTGAGGAGACTTATAGGCTGCGGTGACAGTGGAAGCGACAGCAGGACTGACCCTGTTCAGCTGTTGGATCTGTAAACTCCAGACCTGGTCTAGCCCTGATCCATCCCTCTCAACACGAGCCCCACTGGCCCAAGACCCATCCACACAGAAGGGCAGCTCAGCACGCTCTGTCAGCACTCTGAAACAAACACAAGGACACAGTAGAGGTGGGTGATACAGTAAAAATATATCACAAGTTAGATTTTATCATCACAATTTTAGGTGACTTTGTATTTTGTCTTACACAGAAGATTACAGCTATCATTGTCTTCATAAAACCCTTTAATTACAAATTCAATGTACATGCTATCCACTGTTTATCATAATACAATCATTTTTATTAATATGAACACTGGCCTTGTTACAATAAAAATGACAGTGAAGAGCAGAGCATAAGTTTATGCACTGTATCACGATTCAACAATCTTCCCAGATTAGTAGATTGTCATAACTTTATATCACAATTAAATTTTAATCGCCATATCGCCCATCCAATAGACATAGTATCCAAATTACTTATTAGTTAGAGTATTAGAGTAGTATTAGACTATTAGTTAATTCATGGGATTAGGTGCATACTTGCAAGGACGTTTTGACAAGGCCTTGGTCACAGCAGTAACTTGGTTGGTGACATCCTGCCAACTGTCCAGGAAAACCGTAGATACATTCTTGTAAAGCTGGAGGTAGACAAGAACCTAGAAAAAATAAAATTATATTATTATAATTTTTTATTTATTTAATAATCACAATAACCCTACCAAGAGCAAAATGTCCTACACACAGAACCTGACCTCCTCAATGTCCAGCTGATCCAGTCCCATTTCAGATTCCAATGTTTCCTGTGAATCCTCTGAGTTTTCACTGAAAGAACTCCTGCTTTCAGATAAAAATATATGGATGACATGTATGGAGAAATTGCTCTTGTTATCTATAATCTATAATAACTAGTAAGTGTGTAATTTTAAAGAAACTCACGTGTATTCTAATGGAGAGTCTGTCACCAAGACTGTAACCACCTTTGTTGCATTTCGGTTCAAAAACTCCAGCAGTGGATCTAAATAAGACTTCACCCTTGTCTCATCCTCTTCATTATCTAGCATCTATAAAGCAAACAAAATGGAAATGTCTCACAAATGTGAATATGTGAAAGCAGGTTACCACACAATTAAGTTACAATATACTTTTTTCACAGCAGTCTCCAGATCCAAGAAGTCACTCCACCCAATCACCAGCAGCACTTGCTCTTCCTCCACTGTTTTATCACCCTCCTAATGGGAATATCAACAAACATAAAGCAATAATTAACAAAAAATTGTGTATCAGAAAAATTTGATATAAGAAGTAATGTGTTTGCCTGAGGTAGTTGTCTGGTCCAGGTGATTGAGTGAGTGAGCTGCTGACTCTCAATCACAAAGTTCCACTCAAAATGGGCCAAAGTTCCAAGTATGATGTCTGACCCTTCTTGTTGTAGGAGAGCTAATACAAGGAATGAAATATGCACCAGGTAGTGTTTATGTATTATACAAGTTAATACAAAGCACAGAATAAAAAGCCTATAGTCCAGAATATGTGTAAAATAAATTAAACTGTGCATTGCTACATTTATTCAATATAATGCAACAATCAATAGACAATAGGTATGGTATACATTGCAGCAAAACAAACAAACAAACTGTTGTCTTCTTTTCATAATACATATACATTTTGTGGGAAAAGTGTACCAGACAAAAGGCTGCTGAGGTTGAAGCTACGAGATAGGAGGTCAAGAGTAGAGGATGACCAAAGAGATTTATGGATGCAGAGAAAAAGGACATGAAGTTGATTGAGAAGAGAAGGAAGAGAATACACTTAGGCTGGGGCAGATAATTCAGTGTGGCAGGCCCTGAAAGCAATAGCCAAATGGAAAGGAATTCTAAGTTTTGGCACATGGCACAGGACTCTATACCTGGGTCAATGCACACAGTGAGACATTTGAGGATGTTGTCAGGTCTTAGGCTCCTCAGCTTCTCTGCAGTCTCTCTCCTCCGCTGCTGCTCCAGTTTCTTCTCCTCCTTCTCCTGAGCTTTAGCTACCTTCTCCTTCTCCCTGGCCTCTTTCCTCTCCTTAGCCTTCTGTTTGTCCAGCTCGATCTCCTCTTTAGTCCTGCGTTTCCTCGTGGGACTGGGGGTACCAGGACCTGCTGCTGGTTTAGGAGGAGGAGGCAGAGCACAAGTCTGTCTAGGTTTGGGTTTTGCTGCAGAAGATGCTTTGCCGTCACTGCTGTCAGAACTCGTGTCCTCCTCTTTAAAAGCCGTACTTACAGTTACAGTTGGGAGTTTATGTTCACATTTTATCTCTGGGATTGTTTGGGTTTCTGTGTCTGTTTCCTCCTCAGATTCAGATATTTCCCATGTTTTGGCTCTGCGCAATTGTGATATTTTATCCATTTTATCTTTTTAAATCCTCTCGTGGTCCATCAGAACACAAAAGTATAATTTCCCAGCTTTAATAAATAATATAGAAGAAGGTACTCCACAATGTTCACCTCAAAAGTGCACACATTGACGGTGTCCGCAGAGGGACAATTAATTCATGCGCATTGCTGGTTAGTTGCTGGTTTTAATCATAGAGTATATAAATAATTTAATTTATAATGACCTGTCAAAAATACCTCGCCTTTATGTTTTAAACGAGAAAGAAGAAGAACTATTTAAAATTTTACTAAATGCACTTGTTTAAATAAAAGTTGCCCAAAAAATAAGTTCAGGTTTCCGGCGGAACAACATGATGTGACGCAGTGACGCGCGCTGATATCCAAATGCTCTGTGCGCGCAGTCTCCACGCTTTGACCTCTATCCGTGTTTCTTGTAGATCTACAGAGAACAGCTAACAGAGGTGGTCGCGACAGCAGATTTTGAAGTGACCACAGCGGTGAGAGCCAGCGTAAACAACACTAAATGATGCGCTTGGCTTGTGAACTGTATTTTCTCATATAGCTACCGACCTCTCCATTCACAATGGCACAACCCGCAGAAAAGGGTAAGTCTGGCTAATGTTTTTCAGACTAGCAGCAGTTGACTAGCTTGGTCATCTTATGTATTGTTCCCTTTAAATCTGGGCCACAAAAATACAAACTCAGCAACTGATGCTTTAGACTAGACTGGTCAAAACTTCATGTGACAGGAAGTACATAAGCACAATTTCTGCAAGTGTTTCTGTCTTTTTTACCATGTGTGTCATTGAGTTAAAAATGATTGTAACAATATTGTTGTTACAAGATGAAACTTACTGTGTGAGAAGAGTAAACTCTGTCATGTCTTTTTAAGCAACATTTTGGCAGACAGTTTGTGTGTCATACAGTTTGTTTATTGAATTATATAGCCTACTACAGTTTGAAGCATGTAGTGGTATTACAATTAACCATATATTTTTTTCTTTCATGTAACAAATCCACTTTTTCTGTCATCAGCCTATTATCGCTTTGTGGTGCTGTTTTTCAACTGCCTACTGACATTTGGCTCCTACTTCTGCTTTGACATGCCCAGTGTTTTGCAGGATCAGTTCCAAGGGGTATGCCTTGTGGCCATTCTTTTCATTGCTTCCGGTTATATTTACCTCAAAAATAACATTGTGCAGTAAATGATTTGTCTCTTATTTTTCTCTATAGAATCTGACTTGTCCAAATGCCACAGTGAGCAATGGGACCGTGGACTGTGTGGAGGGACTGGGGATGACTCCTCAGCAGTACAATCTTCTATATGCTATCTATGCTTGGACGTAAGCGCATTCTCACTAAGACCAACTTACATGTGGCATTAAATAAAATGACTATATCAGTTGCCAAAAATGTGACCTTTCTTTCAATAGGAATGCAGTTGTGGTGATAATGGCAGGATTCCTGATTGATAAATTGGGAAATCGATGTAAGTTGACAGATATGTTATCAGTGTAGAAGATAAAAGATCTTTTTTGCACTGATTATATCTTCTTTCCACAGTTGGAGTGTTTCTCTTCTCGTTCTTGTGTGTTTTGGGGTCTTCACTGTTTGCCCTGGGATCACACTTTAGAGGAACTCCTTATCTGTTGCCCCTGATGCTCACAGGTCGACTGCTGTTCGGATCAGGCAATGGGTCTCTCACCAGTAAGACCATTTACATACAGTATAATACAGTTACATTCAGTGGCCTTTTTATTAGGTAGACCTATTTACCTGCTTGTGCGCTCAGATACAGATAGCTTTTAAGCCTTTCACATTGTATCAAGCAAATGGATAGATAGATATTGGAAATGCAGTCATTGACAAATACATTAATACATACACTAAAATTTCTACATTTGTAATGGTTTTAAAGGTGGCCCATGCAAAAGTGAATTTATTTTTAGCTTTACAATTAAGTAATAATCTAATCTTAATATGTTTATAATTACTCAACACCATATTTCCACTCTTCAAATTAGCTCAATTTGTTTTTGTTGTCACATCCGAGCATTTATACCAGATATTCATTTTTAATAACCTGTTTTCATCTAATCTTAGCTAAAGCTAATAGTTTCTTTAAAGGGCATATATTATATACCCTTTAAAAAGAAGCCTTTGAGTGTAAACTTACTGTAATTTTCAGGTATCGTTTTGAATTGTATTTTTTATAACCTCATTGTGTTTATTAGTTGTTCAGAATCGCATCACAGCCTTTTGGTTCAAGGGGAAGGAGCTGGCTTTGGCGTTTGGTTTAACTTTGGCTTTCTCTCGTCTGGGCTCGGTCTTAAACTTCTTCTTCACACAGAGGTTTGAAGAAAAGTTTGGCATGCAGTGGACACTATGGGGAGGTATGGGCCATAACTATACTACATATTGATACTGCAATGAATGCATAAAATATCTGTGTTTATATGTTTTCAGGTGCTTTGCTGTGTGTACTTGGTTTCTCATCTGCCATCATTGTCAGTGCTTTAGACAAGGTTGGAATGAGGCAACTTGGTCTTGATGGTGCCATTCAAGAAGAGTCTCGCAAAGTGGTATGTAAACTGGTGCTAACTTGTAGTACATTAATACAATTTCTACAATATCTGGCCTATTAAACATTATCTGGTTTTGTTTGGTTTGTAGAGGGTGCAGGATGTAAAGCTCCTCTCACTAAGATACTGGCTGCTGGTTCTCACCATTATGTTCTTCTACAATGGAATCTTCCCATTTATTGCTGATGCCAGGTAAATGAAATAACCTTGCAAATTTAATAACAGGGTGGCTTTGTTGTTAGCGTGGTCCAAACATCATTAAACATTAACAATTGCTATTTAAAAACATGCTTTCATATTGTCTGAATAGATGCTTGTTACATTGTTTTTACTTTTGTTTTTTGTAGTAAGTTTATTCAGGATAAATACAGCGACTACACTCAGAAGGAAGCCTCATATATTGCTGGAGCAGTGTATGACTCTTCTCTGGTGCTATCAGCCATCGTGGGAATCCTAATAGTAAGTTTTAGTTCTCTATTTTCACAATAATAAGAAGAAATATGACCATTATTTGATTGTGTCCCAGGATTACGTGGGTCTGCGTGGGGTTTTCGCTGTGGCCTGTGCCGTCCTCACTATACCAGTGTTTGGGCTGCTGGCCTTTACCTTCGTTCCTCCGCTCGTTTCAACCATATGGCTTGGAGTCACCTACTCATTTGCTGCAGTGAGTTTTCTAGCATTGGTTATTAACACTATATATTAGGAATGCACAGATATTGACTAAACATTGGTACCGGCTGATATTTACACTTTTGACTAACATTATTATCGATATCGGTTGTTGTTCAATAAGGATAACTTTATACAAATTTAGCCTTACAAACAGCCAGAGAATGAAAAGTCAATAAAAAAATGTAGGGTGACAAAATGTAGTAAAAAGTTAAATTAATAAATACATTTGAAAGTAAATAATTTTATTTCTATTATGATATGGTTTCAAACATGTCGGTACAGAATTGTTTTGCCCCCAAAAAATTATATTGGTGCGTCCCCTACAACATACATTTTCTCTAAGTTTAAATTAATTCTGTGCTTTATTCCAGGCGAGCATGTGGCCATCCATTCCCTTGGTGGTTCCTCAGGCAACCCTCGGGACAGCCATGGGTCTTGCTACATCTATACAGATGATTGGAATTGGTGTGTCCAATCTGGTGGTCGGACAGATTTTAGGCACCACATCTAGGTAGGAACTTTCATTAAATTTGCTGTGATGACTTGATAATTATTAAAGCTGCACTGTCTGATATTTTAACTTTGTATTTGAGCAAGAAAAAATCAACTCAACAGTAAAGCATAACAGAAGTCATCTGGAAGAAAAGAGACAAGGCACAGGTCATGCGTTCTATATTTATCAAGAACTGGAATCTATCTGGAATAATTTGAAGGAAGATTATATTTTTATTTTATCTTTCACAGCATATCCACAGCTATGTTTTATTTTTTTGTTAAAAAATGATAAACTAACAACTTCAGACTGCTGCTTGTTATTCTGATACTTCTGGTTTGTGTGAGACCGTGATAGGAGGAAGAGGCAATGGGAGGTCAGCTTTAAGTCCTTATTCACATGCATTGTTTGTGATTGACAGTGAAAGCAAGATCCCAGTGTGGCGATGGCAGAGGATGATGATCTTCATGTTGGCCAATACAATCAGCTGCATCGTCACCTCAGTGCTGCTTAATATTGTGGACCACAGACAGGTTTGATTCTTAATGAAGTCTGTAAATGTTTTATCAATGTTTTACTTTAGTCCCCTGGCCTACAGCAACATCAGGTCAGACTTTGTGGGTTACCACTTACCACTTTGACCAACAGTTTTCAAGTTTTACTTCAGTGCCTTTCCTAGTCTGTTCAGACTATAGAACAGGGTCATATATCACTGTTAAGCTTTTTTTTAATTTTCCTTATTTTAGGAAACTTACTGACTACACCTATAATCCATGTTGACTCTATTCATAAATTAACCAGAAATACTGATATTGACTGTGTGTTTTTAGGGAGGTACTCTGAACAAAACGACTAAAAAATCAGCAGCAGCAGCGCAGGCAGAAATAGACTCGGACCGAGAGCCACTGACGTCTGGAGAAGAGCAAAACGAAGACGAAGTGGATACACAACACTCAATCAATTCATAAAGTTTTATTGAAATATATTTGTGGTCACATATTCACATTATATCTTTTGCTTTGGCTGTAGGTACATTTGTCTTGACCAAAGCTCAAAGAATCGTGTAACATAACTGCTCAGAAAACAATAAGTTACCTCCAAGTATTTTGTACATTAAGTAAAAGAAGAGTGAAACTTTGCATTTTTAGTGTCATACTGCCAGAATACTGTTCTCAAAATGGGATATACATTAAGACTACAGACCATAAAACTCTAATGAAATGTATATTACTATTTTCATT
>JAVQJW010152445.1:0-11413 GCA_036025195.1 Hypseleotris klunzingeri
CAAACTAGAGCTGACCTTCCCTGAAAGTTACATCCAAATCCGTGCAGTAGTTTTTGCGTAATCCTGCTAACAAACACGCACGCACGCACACAAACACGCAAACCAACGGTGACGATTACATAACATAACGGTAATAAGCCAATTTCAGGCTGCTGCTCATTACTCTGATATTTACTGGTTTGTGTGAGGCCATGGTTTGAGAAGGAGAGGAAGGCGAAAGGGGAGTGCATCATTGAAACTTTCGAACATTTCCCAGTCAGTAACTTACATGGCAGTTTCAGTATGCAAATACATGTAAAACACCACACTGATGTCTGCATGTTTTGTTTTCTATTCAACAATTCTATTATAACTAGTTTATAACATTATAATATATACCTATTACATATTACCTGCAGATAGAAGGATGTTCAAGGCTGAAGGGTGCCATGCAATGATTCCTACTCTTTTACTGTGACCTTCTAATGTCACTATGGCCTCGGTCATTGGTGTGGTCAGGCCACCATCTGGGATCTGCCAAACCTACAAACAAAACAGAGCACTCATTTGTTTATGTATAACAGCCAAATCAGGTGAGGAAGCAGAGTAATGTACCAAGGCTGGTTAAGTAGAATAATACAGTCCACAAATGATGTCGACTTGTAAAGTTGGTAAGCATGCATTTTACAAAAATACCCAAGAACACTTTTCTTCAGACATCCTGTTTGATTCTATTCGATTGATTTATTTGAGCGGTGGAACATCCAAAATCATACACAATTTTCAACATACATCATGCAGCATAGACCAAAAGGGGTAGGATGAATTAACTTAGAAACCCCTACTCCCCATTCCCCACAAATAGGTCAACAACTATACATAAATAAAATTCCATCAAATATTTGCCAAGATCCTGATTTAGTTTGATGGGATGAACCAGAGTACACAAACAAAACCCACCCAGATATGAGAAGAACGTGCTGACTCCACTGAGTAAACTGAATGAATAAATTGATTAAATACAAAATAATAGCTGTGTATTAAGTCAACAAACCTTTACAGTGCAGTCCTCAGAGGCACTTGCAATAATATTATCATCATGCGGTGACCACTGGATGTCCAAGACAGGAGCTAGATGACCACACACTGTTGGGCAAGACTGGTCAATTCTGCCGCTCTGTAAAAAATACAAGGCCTTGTCATACAAAACTAAACCACATTTTATAGCATATTTGGTCTTAAAAATAGTAATTAAACCTTGTTGAGTGGAACAACAAGAAAGGCCCCTCCTCCGCCCGCTTCTATAATAACAGCTATAAACTTGGGATTGACTGCAGAGAGTGGGCTGTCCCATGTGACCCGGGACACTCGCACATCGTCGAGGCAGTGCTCAGCTTTCCATGCTTGGGCGAAAACATGGCGAAATTTGCTTTGTCGGACTACTCCTCGCCGGAAGGACATGTCTGTAAAGCAAAGGGATAAGTTAATTGTTAGCAGGATTCATGTAATGATTTATTTAGATTTAGAAGTTGACTAAATTTTATATTTAAGAGTAAGCAGAATACGAAGCAGAAATCTCAACACATATATGAAGAAAAACAACTTATACTGTTGTTTAGTTTGCTATAGATACAATACTACAATAATATCTGCCATAAATGTAATAGGGAAACCATGTCAATATAATAGAAAGTATTCTTTAATTAGTAACATATGCACAAAAAAGACCCCTCTACAAAACCAACATAAGACAGCACTGAAGCTTTTCAAAGTAATTTACAAACTGTATGAAAACAAACAAAAAACAATTAAATTATGCTCTTGCTAAATATTCTATGCAGATGCCAAGTGAATCCAGTTAGACCCTCCTTTCCCACAGTATATTCACTGGGCCTCTAACATCTTATGGCTGGCAGTGAGAGCAAAGAGGGGAGCTTTTCAAAGCACTAGGCAAATTCTTTCATAGTGAGAGCCTGTCCAGAGAAGTACAGCCCGGCTCAAGTGGACAAAAGGCCATGATCCGTCTAAAACCAAAACATGCAGTAGCAATAAGGGAGAAGGGGGTAGGGCACAACCAGGCATCAAACAGGGAAGCTATAGTAACTGTATATGCCATCCACCTATGCTAATGCTTCACAATTGTCAATGCAATTACAATTTCAGCCGGTCTGCGGATGCCTTTACAGTGTTACACATTTGAAAAGCAGGCTGTTAAAATTGTTAGGATTAGGATGATGGCATTTTGTTGCTATTAAAGGCTACAACTGAAAAATACATTGATTTGGCCTTCCATTGCAGAACAGCCAGTGCTCTAACAAAGAGGTAGGGCAATAACGCATTAATAACCCACTATGACACACAGCAAGGATAAGGCTAGGATGTGGCTATTTGTGAACAGTATTGGCTAAATAATATCACCTGTTTCTTGAGAAATGACCCTCTTAATTGGAAAATAAATAACCAAAGGCTCGTGACAGGAGAAGGCCAATCAAATAATCCGCCGCCACCAACAGTAACTTAATCCTCTCACGTGTCCAAGCAGGCGTTCATGGCGAAGACGCAAAGCTGCAGCAAAAAGCAATTGTCACAAAAATTACTTGATAATAATAAATCATAAGTCACCGCTACTGTGCGTCGTTGCGTGAGAAATTAGTGCAGTGTAGCAGAAGACTGACCTGATAGCGGATGCCGTGTCCATAGCGCTGTATCCAATGCGATGGGCGGAGGAATGGATAAATGTAGTTGATGATGGCGGTGGGATAGACGCAGGCGGTGCTGTGTTCCCGTTACAGACGATTGTTGTGGGTAGATGGGTTGAGCTGCAGAGTCCGCTATGCTAGACCCTTCCGCTCAGAGCGAGATGTATCAAAGACACGCAGGAAAACAAGAGGAATACAATGCATTTCCAATTGTTTGCCAAACCGGATATGAGCGCACCTGTGAAAGCGGTCCGAAATGTGAACTGCATTAGCTTTACAATAAAGCATCCAGTGTGTTGGAAAAAAATTGGTGATGCGTTATACGTTTAAGCCAGTTGGCATAGTATTTTTTCCCTCTAGGCTAGTTCTAGTTGAAAGTGAACGTGGTAAGTCTCTTTTCAAGACGTTTTCTTATATAAATTGAAATAATCTTCTGGAGACATGTGGGTGCATGCATGGTGTCGACATGAATAATACAGTACGTGTGACTCAAATTATGTTTGACTATGATTGGAGTAGTGTCACACGCACACCTGTAAAAGTATCTGTAAGCTAACAAATAAGGTTGCCCGTTACGTAAAAGCATATAATCTAACATAGTAAAATAACAAAAACATACACAACTAACGTTTCATTCGATATCGTTATATTAGATACTAAAATCTAGTATAAATGAAAAGTTTTAACATACTTATTAAGAGTTTAAACTCTGAGCCTGGCACGCCTGGCACACAGGGGGAGGTCCACACAGTATGTGAGGTGTTGGCGCCACCTTGTGTCGGTTTTGATGTATTACATGACTAAAACAATACAGAAGTCGAGATTTTGAATCGTTATGGCTTATAATGTGTTTAACGAAGCAAAAAGTTGTATTATCATAATCAACTATTGTAAGTCCAACCAGTTGACTCCATGGGTAAAAAAAATACGACTTGCATATTTAGTTTAGGTAGCTTTATATAGCAACAGGTGGCTCCGTGGCGCAATGGATAGCGCATTGGACTTCTAGATGCAAATATAGCAATTCAAAGGTTGTGGGTTCGAGTCCCACCGGAGTCGCATTTTCAAGAGTTTCCCCAGGAAAGTATGTTCGGGTTTCACTTTCGCCCCCAAATGGGCAGTGCATTCCGTTCAATGAACGACCTGCACCCATCATCTGGGTGGTCCAGACATCTTTCTTTATTAGAAAAACGATAAAAGATACTATCATCAATAATCAGATAACGATATTTATTGTACCACTCATTTGTATAATAAAATACAGCACGTGCATTGTCCTAAAATGAAGAGCTAGTTAGCTTAGGTGGGCTATTATATATATAAAAAATAATAATAATTAAGACTTTAAAATAGAATGGAAAACACTACTCACACAAAAACGAAAACACAACTGTTTTTTACCCGACTCTTATTTACATTAAAATAACCAAAATGATTACATTTGAAGGGTCTTATTTTTCACTTTATTAGAAACTTCCGCCCAGTGTATGTAAATTGACAGATATGGGAAAAGGAAAACAAATTCCTCTGTTTCTAGACGACAGCAAATAGCGCTGCGCCGGGTGTAACCAACAAGCTAACGTTAGCCTCAGATGCAGCCACCTAGCTTCAAGCGTACGCAGCTTGAGAATGAACAACACACCTTAAATTAATGTAGATCGTTAATGAGATGTGTTGGTGCCACGTTGCTTTAAAAACATTGCATGGTTTCCGTCGACGTCTTCAATTTAAAGTGTTTATTAATAGATAATACCTTTCAGTTTGCTAGCTAGCTGTTAGCTCCCGCAGAGGAATACAGTGGCGTATGGGTGTCAAAGTTAGCAGTGACTTCACCGGTGTCTGATTGCCAGGCTTCACATTTTGGACACGTCAAGGTAAACAAGTTCTGCTAACCATTAGCAACTGTGAGCTCGCATAAAAGTCCAAACTTGAAATAATTTGTGCATGCTAATAATTGTGTCAGTTTTTTACTTGTGCCATTACACTTCCACAAGATAAATTTGATCTGTACTTTAGCCTTTGTAACTCTGAACTGGCATTTGATCTCCTAACGTAGACAGCAAAGCTATTGCTGACTAGCTGCCTAGCTCAAGACTTTTGAATAATTTACATTTCGTGCATATTACTTCATATAAAGGAAAGTAATGCACCAGTTCATAATTTGCATTTAATCACCAAATGCTCTGAAACATATAGTTGCTTGACTGTTAGCATGTATTTGAGAAAAATATGAACTACATAGTAATGACATTATTGATTAAAATACTGCTGTTCATTTTATGTAACCTGTAAAGTGATTTTGTAAATAAAAATGCATGCAGTGAGTAACTTGTGGTTTCAGTAAACCTTTGAATATTTGACAGTACACAGAAAGATCAATATCGTCACTAATGTTCAACCACACAAAAATGTAGACATTGACTGTGTGTGTTTTTGTGTGTGTTATTTTTCCAAGTATTTATTTATAATAATAAATGCAATTTTTTTTTCTTTCAGGGACAAATAATTGAGTGTCTTCATTTCGGGGGGCTGCAATGTCAGAGTCCAAAGCCCCCACACCAACTCCTGCTGGTGACACATACAAAGGATGGGTTTTCAAGTGGACAAATTACATCAAGGGTTATCAGAGAAGATGGTTTGTCCTGAGCAATGGCCTGTTATCTTACTACAGGTATACCGAATAACATAAAAACCTCACACTCATTGCATCTTGCATATGTGTTATAAATTCTTGTTGCTCTAGAACAATACACTAGTACAGTACAACACACAAGTAGAAAGTAGTAAAGTAGAAAAGTTAAGTTTTAACTCAATCTCCATCTTGTGCAATGACTATAAAGTTTCTTATTCCTAAAAAAATCATTTTTTTGTTTCTGTAGGACACAAGCTGAAATGGGACACACTTGTAGAGGTACAATAAACCTCGCCACAGCAACAATCACTGTTGACGATGCCTGCAACTTTGTCATCTCTAATGGTGGAGCACAGACCTATCACCTTAAAGCCAGCTGTGAGGTGGAGCGGCAGCGCTGGATCACTGCCCTGGAGCTGGCCAAAGCCAAGGCGGCCCGCTTACAAGCCGAGTCAGGTAAGGCAAAATACACTGTGTAATGGATATCCAGTTCATTGAGCTCAATAGTAACTTCATATCGGACATAAACTAAAGTATCAGTTCTATTGGCCAAGTATGAAGAACGTACAAGGGATTTTTTAGAAGTTAAGACAAAAATCAGTTACAATAAAGACAAGGTAACAAATTCAGCAACTTCATGTAAATGTTTGTATTATTTTGTATTGTTTGATTAAGGAATAGTACAATTCTTTGGAGATATTTTTACTGACCTACCTATATATAGTTTTCCTGTATTTTTTATTTTGGGTTTTTTATTATTTTACTAGATGATTCTGGGGACGACTTCTCCCCTTCCTCAAACGCAGCTCCTCCGGGACAGGGAGGTGCATCACAGAATTCCGAGGTGCAGTCAGCTCTCAGGACATTAGGAAGCAAAGTAGAGGACCTTAGCACCTGCAACGACCTAATCTCAAAGCATGGCTCTGCCCTCCAGAGGTCAGGATTGCTCTTTCTATTGCTCTTGTCTTCCTCTGCTGAACCTGTTTTTGTCGGGACTGTATTATACCACACCCATACAGTACAATAATTATTGATAAAATAATGTTTATGGTATTCAATGGTTGTGTGTATTACAGATCATTATCAGAACTTGATAGCTTGCGTTTGACTGGAGAAGCAGGAGACAAGATCCGGCAGGTGACAGAAAGGGCCACACTATTTCGAATTACCTCCAATGCAATGATTAACGTGAGTTTCTGTAAAAAAAGTAAACATCAATATTTGCATATAGTTTGTTATAGGTTTCTTCACACATTTGACATTTGGCCCTCAGGCATGCCGAGACTTCCTTGCACTTGCTCAGGCTCATAGCAAACGATGGCAGAAGGCCTTGCAAGCAGAACGGGAGCAGCGTGTGAGATTGGAGGAGACTTTGGAGCAACTGGCCAAGCAGCATAATCACTTAGAACGTGCATTCAGAGGAGCAGCACAAGCCAATGCAACTGCTGACAATAAAAGTAAATAATTTAATTTGTGCTAAATGTTTCCAAAACCAGTCTAATAGCCTCATATGTATTTTTTAGAAAAAGTACAAAATAAAATAAATTAACTTTATTTAATTATATAGGTACAGCTGGACCTCCAAAAGGTGAAGCCAGTGATGAAGACGACGACAATGAGTTTTTCGATGCTATGGAGGAGGCGCCCGAGTTTATCACTGTCCCCGCAGATCCCCACTTCCACAAGTCAGTGCATTGTCTCATATGTACAGGGTTCGCACAGGTGCTTGAAATCCTTGAAAATGCCAGAATTTTAATGGTGCGTTTTCAAGGTTTGAAAAGTGCTTGAATTTTGAAGTGTGTTAAAATGCTTGATGTCTACACCTTTATTACACATGTTTGTGAACGTTTGCTTTTATTTTTAATTTATTTAACTCTTTTGTTATAAATTATATTATTATATATTAGTGACATACTTCTACCACCAGGGAAAGTAGTGTCACACCCCAAACTCTGCCAGTGACCTGAAAGTGTTGAAAAGTGCTTCAATTCCATCTTCAAAAAGTTTGAACTCTGTATGTAGTTTATAAAAAAAAAAAACATCTGTTTAGGTTTTGTGTCTTAATTTTTAACTCTTTCAGAAGATCGAGCAGCACGGCCAGTGGTTTTAACAGTGAAATGTGTGCTGATGATCAGTCGGTAAGGATTTCTTCCTCTGCACATTTTTATTTATTGAAAGGATATTATTTGATTGCCGCTCTTATATTTCTAGCTTAATGAGGAGCCCTTAGCGATGAACCAGGAGTCGCCCTCACAAGAGTTGGTGAAAAAGAGAAGGACCCGCATCCCTGACAAACCTAACTACTCTCTCAACCTCTGGAGCATCATGAAGAACTGCATCGGAAAAGAGCTCTCAAAAATCCCTATGCCTGTGAGTGATCGGTCTAACCAGAACTTAAAAATCCAGTTTCACTTCTTTCAATGTTTATTATTCAATGTCATAATAAGTGTATTCATAATAAAAAAATGTGTTTAAAGTGTTGGTGACACATGATTTGACGAACAAAAGAATCGGCTCTTCAGTGACACAAGTTCAATAATAACATTTTAAACTCTGAGCATTAAATTCCAGCCTGACTACATTCCTGTGTCTCATTTAGACAAGAATAGAATCTGTGAGAAACCATTTGTTGATTGTGATATAATATTTGGAATTTATTGCAGCTTCTCTTACACAAACATTTTTTGCACATAATAATTAATTTATTCATTCTTTTTTTAGGTGAACTTTAATGAGCCCATTTCTATGCTGCAACGGTTGTCAGAGGATCTCGAGTATTATGAATTGTTGGACAAAGCAGCAAAGTGTCACAGCTCTTTGGAACAGATGTGCTATGTCGCTGCTTTCTCTGTGTCCTCGTACTCGACCACTGTTCACCGCACAGGGAAGCCTTTCAACCCACTGCTGGGCGAAACCTACGAACTGGACCGCAGACGAGAGTACGGCTACAGGTCCTTGTGTGAGCAGGTGAGAGGCAACACAGACACTGGGGAAGTGAAACCCACAAGCATCACATATCACATGCAGGAAGAATGTCTTTTGTAGGACTCAGCAGTTATAGTGGAGATTACTTCCCTTTTCGCAGGCAAGGGGTTATTAAGTGTAAAAGGTCAATGACTGAGGAGGATACATTTTGTTATTTATGTTTTATTTTGTATGTTAATAATTGATATATAAACATAAACATTGGATCATACCAAAGTATACATTTCTAAATTAAAAATGAAATGTACTTTAAAGTTTTAGTAACATCAACAAACAAACCCACAGTGGCGGAGGTAATTTACCTTTGTCATTGTATGTTCTTTCCTTTGAACTGAATAACACAATGTACTCAAGGAAGTAAATGAAATATTAGTGTAATTAGTGTTCATGGAAGGTTATAAAACCATAGTTGATTAAATTCCTCTGTACGTCATAGTATGTTCTTTTCTTTGGGTGGACTAACAGGAGGTAATTAAGGGAATTAAATTAAATATTCATATAATTAGTGTTTATGGCTAGTAATAACACCTCAAAACAATATTGAATTATATTTAACAATATAAAAACAGATTTCATGTTAGCCTTTCTAGTTGCTAGAGATTTTCATTAATTGTTCTGTCAACATTTGTAGTATATCTAAACATTAATTATATTGCTTGAAAGGAAATCTGTAGTAGTCATAGTTGATGAAATTTAGTATACATAGTTTAAGCATTTCCATGATGCTGTGAATACATATTATTGGCATCTTTTGAGCGTCGAATATATCCTACAGTTTAGTCGAAAGGTGGCAGTGTTGCTGGATCGATCGAGAAAGAACTAAAGTCCAATTATATAATACAAGAATGCCCTGTGGTTTTGTTTATTAAGTGACAATGACAATATGTCCTGTTGCGTGTCATTGTCTGCTGCTCTCTTTGATTGTTGTATGTAATTGTTTGTTTAGGTGAGCCACCACCCACCTGCTGCTGCGCATCATGCAATATCTGATCGTGGCTGGACACTGAGACAGGAAATCACGGTGGCCAGCAAGTTCAGGGGAAAGTACCTGTCCATTATGCCTTTAGGTATGCTTATTAAAATGATTACAGTAAAGAAACTCATTGAATTTTGTTTGAAAGCTTAGTAACATTAGAAGAATCTTATCTTTAATAGCTAGGGCTTACCATTAATACTAACAAATATTGCTACTGATTTGTTCACGTCATCTGCCTTTTTGTTTTCAGGCACAATTCATGCAATTTTTGAGAAGGGCAACTATCACTACACTTGGAAGAAAGTAAATACAACAGTGCACAACATCATTGTAGGAAAACTATGGATTGATCAGGTAAAGCAGAGCTCCACAACAGTAAAGTAAAATATTTTGAAAATATTTTGAAAAAAAAAAAAAAGATTTTTGTTTTATTTTTTAGTCTGGAGAAATTGATGTAGTAAATCACACGACTGGAGACCGGTGCCATTTAAAATTTGCTCCATACAGTTATTTCTCAAGAGATGTGGCCAGAAAAGTAAGTATCCCGGACTCAATATTTCTGTAACATGCTCACAGAGGCATAATTATAGTATATTCATAACTTAGTGTGGTCCCCTTTAACCACTTTATTGAGCCTATAAGGAAGGAAAATGCTGAACAAACTCAGTAATACATTTTGTTTGTAAGTTGTAAGCATTGAGTGTATATAGGGGTGGAGTCAGCTAGCCGCTATCCGCCGTGACCGCAGAGCAAATTTCAGTTGGCTCCATCGCGCCTAATTCCCATTGACTTTCATTAGACTTTCAGTGCCCCTTATAGTGTCACTATAGCGGCCACAGTCACCATTCTAGCTTTGTCGTATTGGTTTTAGTCCCCTTTATGTAAATCAAAAAACAATGCGTTGATATCTGCCCTACAATCAGAGATATTGATTAAAATAACTGACCAATTGGTTGTCACCATGGGAACTGAGACACAAGCGCAACTGCGGCTGCGCAGTGGAGTCAAGTCTCCTCCAGGGGCTAGCCAAAAGGCTGGGGAAGTACGGTCACAACCCCTTAGTGAGACTGATAGAACTCCATTACACCATTGTTATATATACCTCAATGGTACAGATGGATGTTTTTTAATAATATCTGATATAAAAGTGAGTTTGAATATTACAAGATGGAAAAAATAGTACAAGGCCGTATTTCCTAACAGCACGGAGTAGTCTGCAGGTCCTCTCTGTGTTAATGTTGGTTTTCTCCTCTTTTTTCAATTGTCAGTGATTTTTGATAGAGAATGTTTTGTGTCTGTATCTATGTGTCAGCCCTAACTCAAACCAGCCAGACCTGTACCCTCCTTAAGGCCCAAAGTTGCTGGGATAACCTCCAGCCACACGCTATTGGGAAAAGCAGAAAAATAAAATAAAGCCTTAGATAAGACATTTTGGTTGCCAAGCAAGTGTACAACCTTCACTCAAGTAAAAATGTTTTTGAACATGCAAGAGCTGGAATAGAATGAGAATGCAGAAGTAATCACGTAATAAATGCCTTTTTGAATCTGCCTATTTGTTCCCTTTGTTCTGATGTAAATAAAGAGATGGCATTGACTTCTGAATGGCTTCTCTTGTGCTCTGACTCTGCTGAACATGAATAACCTTATGAAAGCATATGCGGCACACTGACGGAGCTGTTTATTGGTTATGAAATGTAAGTTATTAATATGTTAATGTCCTGCCTTGGCCTTGGTGGTGGGTCTCTGGATTCTAGTTACAGCAAAATGATGTTGTGTGCTTCATTAGAGTCTGCTCAAAGTGCCTCAGAACCATTGATTTTTCTCACTCGGCTGGACCTGTCTGCTTTTATTTTGCATAATGCCTCCAATAACTCCATCATTAACTCTGCACTTAACATTACAAGCATCAAAATGAATAAATAAGATTAATGCGCTACGAGCACAACAACTGGAAATACTCAGCTTTGAGCTCGGTGGGGCACCAAATGAAATGAGGAGAATTGTCTTTCTTGTGTATTATTCTAATAAAATTTTAATTGCAAAAATAATCATAAATTCAGGCTTTCCTGTCTTTTTCATCTTTCTGTAGTGGATATGAGTGTTGCAGAGATAAATAGAATAACTGCATAGTTACAAGTCTAT